>DWPT01001570.1:0-18302 GCA_018251895.1 Agathymus mariae mariae
CTAGGTATAATGTGTAATCTAACAAACTTCAGGCTAAACTAGCCATAATAATTACCAGGAAATAATAATAATAGTGTGACTCCGTGAAATACTTTATATTGTAATAATATCACCGCGGAATCAGTTGAGAGTTTGATCCATGAAATTACAGAATTACCGTGCAGCAATGCACACAATCTTATATGTCATTTTCACTGCTCGTGAGACCATTATAATATGATAGTTTGCTAATTTAAAAAATGTTTAAATGGTCATAATATTACTTCATAAAGTCACTTGTGAAATCAGTATGTGAGTTATAGAATTTCTATCCGAATAGGAAGCGATGACGTGTGAGAAATAAATATAACATCGCGATATTTTGCAGAGCATTTGGCATCTCCGTGAAAATATACCAAGTGCAGGACTCCTCGACGGGTACATGTTCAAGTACGATGTATCTATACCCTTGACGAACTACTATGACATTGTGCGTTCATTACGAAACAAATTAGGAGACAGGGTCAAAGATGTTTACGGATATGGACACATTGGTATATGTTTTTACTATACGTACTTCAATTGAACTAAAGTTGTTGAAAAGCTACTTAGATAAAGTCACTTACCTATTACAGATAAATTTGATCGCTTAGTACCTACCGTACTCCTTAATACCAACATGGATCGCTACACTTTTAAATGTCCATGGCAAGATGAAATAGCTTGCTACACAAGTTAAACAGGTGGCGCCGGTCTCGCGTAGATCAACCGTGCGTTGCAATCTCATTACCACTCATATTGTCCCTCTGCTGGGATCGGGTCTCTTCCCACAACGAGTCGGCGCCAGTTAAACAATTAATTTAATACAATCCATTCTGCCCGTTGTATTAATCTGTTCACGAATATAAAGTCTAGTGTTATTTGAAGTCTGTGAAAAGTTTTCATTTCTATCCATCCACCATTCGAAATCCCTCTTAATGCATGTTAGTATATTGATTCTTAAATTTCTTATAATTTTACATATTGTATTCAGTGTATTTTCCGAGCTAACTATTCTTTTAATTTTAGTACTGGCTTTTATACTCAAAAATACAGCAAGGTGCTCCAGGTTGTTACTATTGTGTAACGTTTTTACTACAATAGTTAGGCCACGGATATAATATGTCACAATAATTTAATTAAACGTTCCAGGTGACAGTAACATTCACATCAACGTGGTAGTTCCAAAATACTCCAAAGAGATATATTCGATGTTGGAGCCGTACATTTTCGAAGAAGTGGCCAAGCTGAACGGATCAATAAGCGCAGAGCACGGTGTGGGCTTCCGCAAGCCGCAGTTCATTCACTACAGCAAGGACCCGTCGGCGCTGCAGCTGATGCGTGATCTCAAACAGACCTTGGATCCCAACGGAATTCTCAACCCATACAAAGTTTTGCCTGATATCTGAACTTCAAATTACTCATTTGTCTTCATAATTACTAAAGTGCGTTTCAATCACAATTTTGAGCAACTTGGAATTATCCTTTGATTTATAAACCGACTATGTATAGATGTATGTATATTATATGTATGTATATTAGATTTTGAATTGTTTAAGTAATAAATTATAACATCTATCCTTACTCTCCGGAACACTATCATTGTTAGTAATTTGTTTATTGAGTAATGTAACAAATAAGCATGCATTTCATTTAAGGGGTATTTTTATGTTCTGTGTCATAGAGCTAAAAAAAAATTAAGGAAACTTGTCACGAGCATTTTTTGAATAATAAATCAAATCAGTATTGAACAATACAAGTTACCCAAATTGACGTGTCAACTAATTAATAATAATTCTGCGTGTATAACGGACACATTGTTTTATTTTTACTATATTAAACTAATTAAAGAAATGTATTACTGGCGTAATGGGTATTTGGTATTTAATAAAACCTATACATTTCAGTTAAATGACTTTTATTAAAATATCCATTTATTCTTATAACATCCATAATATGCAACAAAAATACAATGGAATATTATAAACATTCATCTAATTGTTTTAAAATAAATAAATCCAATATTGCATAAATATCAATAATGCCTTTAATTTACTACAAGGATAGCGGAAGTGGATTACAGGTCCTGCTTTGATATTCAATATATTTCATTTTTATTTTACTAACACAAATGAGATAAATATTTCTGACCGTCAGTAAACACAAATGATCAAACTGAAGCCAATTTAACAACACTACTGCAGTTTTATTATCGTTAAAACAGCGCTACCATCCTTAAGATTGCACTTGCACTATCTAGGCTCAAGCTACTTTCCAGAAAAGCGCGGTAAAAACAATATTTGTTTTAGCTGTACTAAGATAACAACCAGATACGCAATGCCTCCACACATATATAGTCTAAAAAGAAAACGTACAACTTACATTGCTGATTATTAAATATAGATGTATGCAGTCTGTGAAATCTCAAAATTACTGCATTTTTCAGAAAGACGGCAGGGCATCAACACATCAGTAAAATATAATAGTGATACGAGTTTTTAATTAAGTAAATTTAGTAGCATAAAAAAATTATTCCATATTTTTCAATCTAATCACTACATCAGACTTCGAAGACATAAAGCTTAACCATGTTGTAACATTAAATTTAATGAATAGAAATAACCAATATAAAAAAAAATTGTAGAGACAGTAGGCTGATTCTATAGGTTCGCTCGTGGTCTCCGTTGTCATAGTATTATTGGTTTGGAGCACGAAAAAATTCTTGTGCCCAAAATTGAATACAAATAGAGGTCGACCCTAACAAAAATCTAATAGTCGTTCCATAACGTTAATATATTTTATTTAATCGGTTATCAATAATAGAAAGGGAATATAAAAAATGATATCAAGTATAATAATTTCATTATCAGGGACCTTAGCTGACAAATTATAGCATTTTTTATCTGAATGTTTATCTGTCACTAAACATCAGGTCACTTGAACCCTACTAAATTAAAATCGGAGCTGCTTCGATTACATCATCCATGGCAGCGCCGTCTGGTAGGGTTATTAAAATTGTTAACTGATAGGCAGCTGAAATAATAACGATTTTATTAAGTACGACAGGTTGCACACATTTCATTGTCTTACATTGGGATTGTGATTGTAAAGTGGTGTTGGTGTTGGACATTGTAATTGAATTGTTACTTACGAAACGCGAGAACCATGAGCGTCTTTTAAATATCAGCCTCAATATTATTAATCCCGACGGTACAAACATTTAACGTTTCAACGATACAACTTGATTCATAATGCTTATTGATAAAATTTACTCTACTAATATTATGCATGAATACAAGGAGTCCATTGGATTATTAAATGCACAGACATCGTTTTGGTGAACGTTACATTTTTACGGAATGTGAGATTGGCAATTTTACAATTGATTCTCACAAACTTAAAGGGAACTATTAAAAAGAGAAGATCGACATATCTAAATTATATCATTTTACAAAACAAAGTCGATCAATAAAAATGTCTCGCCCTTCTCCAAACTAATGTATTCGTAACCCGGAAATAAATATTGATAATTTCCATTAAAAATTACAATTTCACCCACGTATTGCTGTTATTGTTGTAGGGTTGTATAATATTATTTTTCGTCAATTTCCATAACGCCCTGTATCTGTCATCAATGCCAAATCCTAAAAAAACTAATTATATGGCGTTAAAGTGTAAGATTTATTGCATGCAAACCGACCACAAGATTACGAAAGAGATAATAGTCTATTATTGCATGTGTCCACGCGTAAATTGCCGAAATATTATTACTTTATATTGTTTTTGTATCAAAAGGTAAGTAAAGAGTAAGTAATTATTGGGTAACGTTAGGTCAGCGAGCTGGTAAAGTGACCTAAAGTTATTACATTTGTTTATGTTCAGCTGTTTATACTGCTATACTATGTAACGGAGTGAATGCATAAAAATATGAACGTACAACTGACTACCGCTCGCCGAAACAAACGCGTACAGAAAACGGGAGACGAACACACAAACGCGACGGATAAGTCCATAACAAATAAAACATTCAATAAATTTTATTAGTTAAGTGAAAAGCGCATAAAATTAATTAAGTTGATCATATATTGTAACTCGTATTGTAATGAACCGTTCTAAGAATCGATTCATATCTTGAGATTCGGCGTACGATTTTACGAGATATTCAACTATATTATCTTGCAATAATGTGTTACTAGAAATGCGTAAAAGTTATTTGTGACCTCAAAGTTCCGAACTAATCGAATCTTTCATTCATAAGTCTGCGATCCTCTTTATATCCGTCTATATATTGTTAAAAAAGTTCAATATTCAATATTTCACATGATCGTATACCGAATCTGAAGAAGTAGATCGCGTCTAAACGTGTTTATATGTAATATTATATTGTACATACAGATTAATATAAAGGTATTTTTGCTTAAAAAGTTAAGGGCACGGATAAGAGTTGCGTGCGCAACAGTGAGCTACCGAGTTCCTGCTGTCACACCTACTCGTGGTACACAGCTCCGTTACACACTATGATGAGAGCATCTTTCTAGAGTGATTATAAACTAGGTCTTTCACTGATAAATCTTTTTGTAAGTTTTTTTAAATTTTATATATTTTTTTCATACTTTTTCACCATTGTCCTAACATTAGAAGACTCAAGCTAGTGTTGCAAGCGTCGATTCCGTTAGCTGAGATGGTTATCGTTTGATCTGGTTGGATATCTTGAGGAACTCCAGGAAACCAGCCTGCATTTCGGGGTCCATTCCAGTGTCCCACGAGTCGTTTTCCAGTTCGTCGCTGTAATCAAGTTGTGTAAACTTATTATACCAAATACCGTTCATATTTTTATTTTATTATAAAGAGTGCTACGATAAAGGAGACGGTATTAGAGATTTACATATCGTTTAACGAGAGGTATAAAACAAATTCGACCTGTTAGTTTTTCAATATTTTAATTATGAATACAATCCTATAGACAGTTTTTACAATAGTTGATTGTGTGACAAGGGACCAAAATACCGAATTGAGGGCGAGAATGACTTTTTGAATCCAGAGCGAAGCAAAGGATTCTGGAGTAGATTCAAAGACCGTCGGCTCGAGGTTATAATGTTGTTACTAACTAGGTAACTAAATTACAAATGCCTGTAATATTAAAATTGTATGTAAATCAATAAAAAAAGGATAGGAAGTTTCCGCGTATTGTTTTTTTTTATTTGGTTAACCAATACTGCGTCGGCAAACACGCTTTTTTTATTACAGGCCAGGACTTTATTGAAGCGAAATGCGTTCAAATTTTTCAATGATGTGTGTGTGTGTGTACGATACTTACAGAATGTCGTCGTCGATGGCGGCGGTCTTGGCCGAGGGCAGGTTGCTCTGCAGGAAGGCGCATTCCTCAGCAGTGAGCGAATGCCCGTCCGCCAGATAGCCACCGTCCGGCGTCAGAGGCATCTCCAGTTCGCCGTTCAATGCTAAAAAGACATTTTGCTGATGATGCATAATGTTGATATACCGTTACCTCAGTGATGTACAGAATAGAGAACGACTAAGTGTTTAGGACAACATAACCTGCAAATCGATGACTTACGTCACTACATAATTATATTAACGGACTCCAATCTTGTCATCGCCGATAAAACGCACATTGTCTAATCCTAAGACAACATGAATGTAAACTAAATGCTATGCAACAATAAATCATGCAACGTAAGGTTGTCACACGTTGACATTTAAAATTGTAAATTGGAGTTTGACATACCTAGTCCTACAGTAACCTACTATCAATGTTCCATTTACCGTATCCGGGGTAATGTGGTGCGGCGGGGTGTGCGGCGGGGTGTGCGGCGGGCGCAGGGCGGCGACGGGGCGGCTCGGGCTCGGCGAGGCCCCAGCGGGCGGCGCGCAACTCGAGCACGGCGCGCACGCTCCCCAGATGTGCGCGCCGCTTCAGCCGCTCGAACGCCGCGTGCATGCCGGCCGGGCAGTCGGCGTCCAGCGCGATCCCCGACAGCTGAACGCGCACGGACAGAGCGACACACCGGGCCGGTTAACGTTTAAAATTAAAAACCAAAAACGTAATAACAGTGTTGATGTGTATCGTCGTGTTTTCTGATGCGTTTTTAAATTGTGGCAAGTGGAGAATAAAAAAACTTTAAGAAAGAAACCTCAACAAAAAATGAACCTCAACTTGTAAATCACAAACTGACAATAATTTTTAAGGAATGCAACAAAATTAATGACACCGAATTCGCAAATTTGGTTATTAGTTACAAAAAAAAAAAACCTTAACAACTTGAACTTTACTATTTAAACTTAATTAATTGAAGAATATACATTTTTTTCTAAATTCAAATGCGAGGTAAATGTGACGAAACATAACTAGTGTTATTTTTTTATGTAATGATATCAAGGAATTTCGCAACTTATCGAACGGTCGAAGCAAGTGATAGTGTAGTTGTTGTTTATTATGTATGCATTGGAATTATGTAGGTCCATTCATTATTTAATATGTAAAAATACAATATTTTACTGACAACATCTATTCGCTTTTAAATCATCTATATATATACACACATCGAATAATTTTATAAGGTAAATTTTGGTTCAATTATCGTTTCGAATAAATTGCTTTATTGTAAATACAGTACATTTATAGGAAACAAAAGAAGTCGAATCACTGGTGACTCCGCCGTAACACCATGTTCGGGATTCGTCGCTCACTATGCTGAAATAGCTAACGGGTATAACAAAACGACTTACTTTGAGCAACTGGCAGACAGCTTTGATGTTTATTTCGTTTTCCGTGTCTAATAAATGGAGCAACACCTTACATAAACTCTCGCCCAGTGACTTGATTCTTCCACCCTAAAAATGTAAAACCTTTTTAAAAATAAACGTGTAAAATATGAACATACAAATACATTGCAATGTGTCTTTAGTTCTGGTTGGCATTGGCAATATACAAGACTGTGAGAGATGCAGAAACTGATTCATGCGTCAATCAATTTGTCGTATCGATATCAGGGCGAGCAGCATGCACGGAGTGTAATACATCAGTGATAGATAATCTTCTGATGTGTATCAGAATATATAAATAAACTCAATTTCAAACGAGAATTTAAAATATCACTTTAATAAACCACTTTGATTTAAATGTCGATTAAGCTGCATTGCATTAAAAACTAAAAGGATTTTTATTGCATGGAGACGTAAAATTGTAATTGAGCTTCTATTTAAAAAAAAGGTAGTACTTTATACGTACAAACTCTTAATATCTCTTTATGATGATGATTTATCTTTTATGAACAAACTGACATAAATGGCGACTAGGTTCTATTGTATACATTTTTATTTCTAAATGCGTGTAGTCTCCACTGACTTGAAGAAAACATTCTTGTACTTGAAGAAGACTCTGTCGTAATAATGTCGTAGACAAATATAAAGATTAGCTTATTTAAACTAGAATATGAAAATAACCAGAGAAGTCTGTCGTTTACTAAAATATGCAATGGTCGGAAAATTTCCTTTCATATTTCAGGACCATATTTTATATGTGAGAGACTCATTTCATAATTTTGACAATAAAAACATGGAACAGGTTTTAATGTCAATGGCTTTTTCGAGATGGTCGAAAAAGTAAATTAAAATACATTTAAAACACATGAACTATGTAAAACAAATATCAGTGATTTAAATCCACATTTAACTTGAAATAGTTTCCTCCTTGGACAATAAAAAGGAATACCTGACTATCTTCCAGTTGGGTGTATATCTCAGCAAGGAACATAGCGAAGCCACGCATATTCTCCTCCGAGGTTTCGATGCCTGTTATGATCTTATTTTCTTCAGTCGAGCAGCGCTCAAGGAGACACGCGCGGAATGTGGACTCTTCGGGAGGCGCCACTGAATCGTACATAGAGCACAGACGTGCACCATTGTATCGGAAGTTAGACTCTCCTATAGACTGCGAATAGAATATAGTATCGATGGTTGATTCTATTCTACTGGTAACATCATTTAATAATTACTTATCAGACAATAAAATAATAGTAGGGTTCCATGATTGAAGAAAAACTTATTAAGTTTGTTTGAGTAGTAACTGACTGAACGAATCAGTTGGAACTAAGAAGCTTTCGATTTTACATATTTTTGAAATGTTAAAATCAGCTTTAGCATACATTACAAATTATGGTAACGACTTTCAGCAACAACCAAGATTGCAAATCATAAACCATTTGAAAAATCAATGAGTTCTACAAGTAAACCTATATACACATGCCTAAGGCACAAATGAATGCTTCGATGACGTAATTATATGAAAATATCAATTACAAAGTCGGTAAAGAATATCGTAAATTACCTCTTTGCATGCTGTTAATTTCATAAGAATACATTAATGAAATAAATAAAATATTACTTCTCAAAATATTCATTTATTTCATTTATAAAAATTGGTTCGTACTTGTTTACTCTTTAGAGTAACCTTATGCGCTCATTATTTTTTTTAATTATCAACTGTTTGATAAATTATGATAGATCATAATCAGAACAACCTATGAGTTGCAACTTACAGGACCAGTGAGCATTCTAGTGTGTTAGTGCTAGTTCTGTATAAAAAGTGTCAAAAATATTGAAGTTAATGAATGTTTTCGAACAACTACCTTGGTTTGGTTTGGATTAATTTGGTTTGGTTGCATTATAAATATTTATTATAATTATGGAATAGAAATTATTACCTGGTTAACAATAGCCTCAACAAGTGGCCTTGTATAATTGACGTCATGCAAAGTTGACGCAAAAGAATCCACAAGGGGACCACAAATAGTGTCAAACTTGCCAGGGTCAAATGTTATCTCGCACATCACAGTAATCAGATGGCCAATGTTTTCCTGACAAAAAACAATTTTTAAAATATTATTATGTTTCATGTATTTACATATAAAAAAATTACTTAAATTAGAATTATACTGCTGAATTTCTTATGAAAACATTGACAGCATTGTAAATAACAAAAAAAAAATTTAAACAAGTGTCAAATTTGTTCAGATAAGAAGTCAAAAAGCAAAACACATTTAATTCTAAATTTGCATTCATCACAAACCAGAAACCTTATCCCCAAGTTGTAAAATATTTGAATTTTATTATTGTAACTATGGGTTCTTGAAATGTTTTAATTGAAGGTGTTTATGATAAATATTTGTTCCATACTACCACACTGAACTACAACTATTATGGAATTCTCAAATGAAACCTGCTTAGTGTCAGTATTAAATATTATTGTTGAAAATTGCTCCTATTAAAATAACATGAGCACACTCAATAAATTAATAGTATAATGAGTATCATACAAGTTATTTAAGCCATGGGTTATAGGTATTTGTAATAATATTGGTTACTACATTAATAACAATCTTTCTGAATGTTAATTAACTATTACCTAGTACCATATTTATATTTTTAGTAAGATAATACAAGCAAAGTTGAATTGTATTACGATTATTGCAGCCTACCAATTACACTATTTACACCTATAAGGTATTTGTAAAACCTTACTTAGTCTTTGAAATGTTAAAATCAAATATATAGTTATATATATTTGGTATAGTCCGTTTATAATTTTATGCTTACCCTTAAATTTGTATTCTCTGATTCTTCCAATGAATACGACATGTCTTCAAAATTGTAAGGATTTTGATCTTGCGCTTGCCGAAGTCGATCTTGTACCGAAAATCGTGGCAAGCGATAGGGTGCAGGATCTGCTTGGTATGTTATGACATTCTGTGGAACATAATTGGGTGGATACCACTCCTTCGCATCTGCAGACAAATTTGATTTCGGGGGCTCAACTGTAAAAAAAAATATTTTAAAAATAATTCATGTTAAACGTACAGGTTATTATTAACATCAAAAGTAGAATTACTCATATTGATAGCAAGTAAATACATATTAATAGACGGACAAACGGCCCGGCTACTTTCTGTCAACACACGCCGACGTCACCAAACGAAAATCTTCAGTACTTTCACTCAACTTGGGAAGCACATCGTATGACGTAGCACCGAAACGTATATTGTTTACAGCAAGGTATATGCACGGTACCCTTTACCTTTTACATCTTCAGCCATGGTTCTAGGCCGGCGAAGTTCCCGAGGTGGTTGATTTTCGGGTTGCTGCCAACCACGGCCCCTGCCTCTGGATCCTCCGACCTCCCCGTTATTCATTTCAAAAGTTATTAGGTTTTGTCCGGAGCACAACTTCGGAGTAAAGTTTTCGTTGATAAAATTCCATAAAATGTAGTAATATTAACGCCACAAGTTATGAAGATCTCGTTCGTAAATTTCGACACGTAAACAAAGACAAATGCTACAATACTAAAATATCGTTTCAATTCAGTTACAGAGTACCCCTTTACTCCATATTATTTGTGCAAGCAGGACAGATAAACACTTACTCTCTGTCTTTGAATGTTTTGTCCACAGTCCTACACAAAATACAGGTTGATGTAGTAAATCACTTATAAAACCATAGAGTATAAAGTGCTGTAGCTGTAGGAACAAAAAAAAATTTCTTTGTACGAAGGTTGAATGATAAAGAACAAAAAAAACGATAAATCATAACTTAGAACATTCTATTAATAGAGCGTGCGTTCTACTTGATACTCAGAACGCCTAAAACGTACCATAAAGACTTCCACTTGTCGATTGCGGTCGTTGTGAAAACGTCATTAATGACGTCATTATTTTCGCCCATGCCGAGCCCTCAACGCTCCATATCGCGAGCTAGGGCCATTCGAGCGTTGAGAAATTTGGCGCAATTTATAGTTTAAAAATGGCGACAGAAAAGTTGTACGATTGGGAAAATGATATTTTAAATTCACACTTTGATATAAATATATAAAAGAAAATAGTTTTTTTTTTTTTCAGTATAAAGCCAGTTAATCAATAATTCTTAAGCTTGATGGGTTAATGTTTACAAATTACAACCTAACCTCTTAAGCTTTCGATGTAATTTCTAATCCGCCATTTGTAATTTTAACGCACCGCATAAAACACCTCATAACCCATTCCACTTGGGTTTATGATGTGAACGTCACAAGCTAGTGGAACGGGAAAAATTATGCTTGTGAACATGGTCGTTGTGATAGTTTAGTGGAATGCGCCCAGAGTATTATAAAATTCTATTTAATTCAAAGTAACCAATAGAATTTCTACGTACATATACTTCTTAATTAAGGAAAACTGTTACAATTTAAACAATTTTAAACCTTTCAAAAAACATATAATTTTTTGCTTTTACTAAAAACGCGCATTAACGTTGAGAAGAAACGGCGACCGGCGTATATATGAGATAGACTGTATGTACAATGGTAGTTGTACATCATCAATTATTTTTTTACTATCATAAATTAGCACATGAATTTTATTCTTAGCAATGTATTCATATGGAAGGGGACCTTAGAAAGTTTTAGAAAAAGAAATGAAAATTTATAATAATAATTTTTATTCACAAATATATTCAAAGAACTTTCTACCAAAATGTATCTAAATAAATATGTATGCGTGTAACTATAAATCAGCTAAAAAAATTTTTTTTAATCCATCTCAGGAACCTCTTTTTAATAGGACCACAAGGGCAATGTGATTTATTTGTTTTTTTATTGTAGGAAGAAGTGTCTATTTGTTAAAGCATGGGTATAAGAAAATATATAATATATATATGAATTCGTAATACGTATATGCGTATTAATTAGCAATTCAGTGAAGAAAAACATTATGAGTATCTTCACACCTAACAGTTCTCTAAGGTGTGTGAAGTCTGCCAACCCCCACTTGGGCAGCGTGGCGGACTACGACTTTAATCAGCAGTGGGACAGTTGCAATGATTAATTGTTATGAGGCAGAAGTCCTCTGAGCACCGTTGGTCTTGGGGTAGAGTGAAATGAGCGGTCGTACTAGACAACACACACAACACAGGTGAGACGAGACACCAAGAAGCCATTGCGATAAAGTTTAGATGCCGCTTTTTGAGAGTCGTTAGCTGGGCCAGCATAATCGACAACGGGGCATATCTTTGTTTTTTTTTACATAAGTTATTATTTCTTAAATAATAATAACAATAAGAAAACTGAAATAAAATTTGCATGAATTGAAAGCTAAAGGGCAATAAACGGCTATCTCTTCTTACCCTGATTAAGGGCTACGGCCGTTACTGACTTCGAGTTCCGTATTTTGTAGTAGCAGTGAACTCTTCTTGCAAGCGTTTATTTAGGTAGTATATTAGGATAAAACGTAAAAAAAACTATTTTAAATAGTAGCATAAATACAGAATATACAGAAATAAGTAATTAATTAATGACAGTGTATCAAAAAATAAATCAAGCAGTAAATTGGATCGCACTAAGCCTGTACCGTGGCCGCTGTAATGCTACCGCTGATTTGTAGTAGGCCCCCTGCTTTGAGGTAGCTCGTGCGCATATCAGTTAAAAAAACAAGATTCTGAAAAATTCCAACAATAATAATAAGTGCACAAGATCTTTCTTATACAGTTTTCCATTTTAGGAGTCTGATTATTCGGTAAGATCAAGGAATTAACGCCAATTTTCTAGGTTGAGATTCTAACGGCATATTTAATAGCTTACGCGCTCCTACGCACTAGCGGTTAACCGCCTAGGCAGTTCACTTAAGCGGGGAATTCATTACGCAGAAATGCCCACAGGCAAGTCTATAGACATGCCCGCCGGGCCTCGCTACTATAGGTCTTTGCAATGTTCGTTGGAGTAGGACCATTCCAGTCAGTCTGACAGATTTGCCTTTGCACTTCCGTGCGATCTCATTTTGTCTGTGCGGGCACAGACATGTCCGTAGATCCGTACGTAAGTGCTCACCGCGGGCTGTCTGCTCCCAGACCCAAGAGCGACAGCAAGTAGTACAGATGCCCCTGTTTGATTATTTTATCGAACTGTGGAGTACGTAGGTATGACAATAAAATGAGTTTCAATGAAAATATTAATACAGCACCAGCAATTATCGCGATTTTTCGCTGTTTTATTGTAATTATAATGTATACGCACAACACTACTCATATAGCCGCTCTAACACAAACTGATGAGTCTGTGTAGTGTATTGTGGCGACAGACTTGTCCGGCCGAGCTGTCCGTGGGCATGTCTGCGCAATGAATTCCCCGCTTTAAGCGCCCAGTCGCGTGATAAAACTGCTCAAAGGCGTCCATAAACGAAAATGACGCTTTCGATGTAGCTTGTGTTATCTATTTTTATTTCCGAAAACAATAAAAGAAAAAAAAACTGTATCCAACTGTATTAGAAAAACGTTACGAATTCGGCCAGTTGGCAAATTGTTCTCAAGATCTGAAGAAGCACGAAGATAAATATTTCGGCTATGTTTGAATGAGTGCTTCATCATTTAAAGAATTACTCAAAGATTATATTACATCATCAAAGCATAAGACGCTAAATTACACGATTGTATTCAACACCAAGAGAAATGAGTATTAATACTAAGGTACGCTAAACAAATAAGTGAAAGGCTAGCCGCCTTCGCGGCGAACTGCTAGTGCGTAAGAGCGCTAAACCTTCCCTGGTGGTAGTGTACCTTGTTGAACAACACGCGTGGCTATGGCGAACGGACACATATCTGTCTGGTCGGGATCGAACTCTGAATCCTTACGGCTGACAAAACCACTATCGACTGAAGTACACGGTCGTATATAATAATAGGCCTGGCTAGTTCCGAATAGTAATCTTATTAGTAGAAATAATAAGTTTTGTCGTTCCGTCCACAAGTAGATAAATTAGGAATTAAACAAACATAGTATTTTAATTATAGAATCCATAACTAATAGCGAAAAGCACTCAAGTAAGTCTTTGGTACAATCGCGATAACAAACTATAAGTAATACGATTTTTGAAGAAATAACTTCCTTAACCGAGAATAGTATATGTTGAATTGACAACAAACAGCCCGTATTATCGCACCAGACTTGTGTCGTTTATAAAGATCAATTTCAATGTATATATATCATTTTATATTTTCAACATAAATTAACAAACTTATCAAATCATAGTTGATAGTATCAGGCGTTACTTTGCGGAAATTCATTGTTATTAAATTAGTATTAATTTACTTAACAATGGCCCGCAACCTTATTAAAGCAGTTGATAAAAATTATGGCAATCTGCAGTCTTTAGATGGAAAAAAAATCTTAATTGACATGATGGGTAGCTGAATGTAAGTGGGTACAATCATGGGGTTTTAGATCTATGATGATATTAAGATAAAATTTTATTGTGTAATAATATTGGGTTTTAATTTTCTAAGTCCAATGATTGTGATTCCTGGCTAGGAATAAATGATAAAAAAATATATATAAAGCATTTATTTCAGTTTTATTCAAAATCAGTTTGGAGGTTTTTAGTCTGTTCACCAATCTTTATACTTTCAGATTCCTTCTTTGCAAATTTACCTGTAGATAATATTTGTAGTAATCAACACAAGATGACATAGAAATATAAAAAAAAACTTATTTTTATTAAATTTTTTTATTCACCAAATGATTAATATTGTTAGTTGTTTAAAATATAATAATTAGGGGTTTACCATTTTACAATGAATGTACTTCTGCTGATTAACTCATGCAATTTTATTATGATATTTTAATTTTTTTTTTCTAAGCTAACAAATATATTGTATAAAATGGTACAACTATACAATGAAATAATCACATTATTAACACTAATTAAATGAAATCACAAAGAGTTTCTGCAGTGACAAATATTGTCGACGGAAGAACCCCACATCACTTCTTATTAGAAATATCATGAAGATTCTCTTTTAATTTATCTTTTACATCATGAAATTAATTTCAGACAAATTATTGCTACATGAACATGATTGTTACAAATCTAGTTAGTTAACTTTGTGTTCTCTTTGTCACCAAGTAATTCATATCGGTATCTTAAGTATACCACTTTCATTCTATCCCAGACATTATCAAAGGAGTCAAGTGCTGGCCTCACATCCAGCAAAGCAAATTGGAACTTGTTATCAACTTCTCCTCCATCATAATAGTCAATAATGTATCGTACATCTTTCCCACATCTGTCTACAATCCAGTCATGACGATCAAATGGAAGTTCATATCTGTAAATATATCACAAAAGTTACAGACTCAAGTTATACTGAAGTCTTAAAGCACAGGCGTACATAACGCCTGTCAATCTGAAGCAATCAACAAACTTAACAGAATTTTGCAATTTGGAGATAGATTTCTGTTTAAAATACTAACACTCTACCAGACATTTGATATCAAAATGGACAGGATAAGTAACATCCAGCATGCAACAAGACTGCCAAAGATGTGACAATTAAGTCTATGAGAAAGTCAATATCTTAATTATACATCAGAATAAGAAGGCTTGTCTTAATAACATATCAAAGGCAAAAATAACTGCAATAGACTAAGGAATTTTAAGATGTCTATGTTGTCTAATAAAGACATTACTAAAACAAAGCTCAACTACTTTATAATGGAAATAATCATACATTAATACTATTATTATTATCTCTTTAATATCTTTGTACTTAAACAATTGAAGCAATTATTTTATTAACTTACCCAAGCCAGGAACGAATTATAGCTCTTGGGCTGTATTGTGTAGCTTTTCCTCCAAAGCTCTTCAACCTTGGATGTCCACATTCTTTTGCATGTAATGCTTCCCATTTCAATACTTCTTGCCATGCCTTAAATTTTAGTTATAATATTTGTCAGATTTGCCACAGCACATATAAACATATATTCGTTTTAACAATTTTTTATTTTTATTTGGCTAGTAACAAAAATGCTATTTACAGTTTCATATCAACTAGTTTCAACCTACATACAATTTTTTTTCAAGATCCATCTTCAAGAACCCTCGTCGCCAGTAAGTCAGACATATCTGACTAGACAAGACTCATAAATCATTCACTATTAAAGTAGCTAGTATTTATATAAAATTTACATGTTTACATGTTGAAGGGCACTTACTTGTTCATTATTGGCATTGTGTATACGAATAATGTCTTCCATATCCTTTTGTTTTATGTCATCATCCTTCCATCTCCAACCCTTCCTAAGCATAGCATTCCAGAACATTTGTTGACTTGGATATACCCAGAACTCTGTGGATCCATCCGGCATAGCGCGCGGTATAGAGGAGACTTGTCGCTGAGTCGGCAAGGAAAACGGTTGGTCCGGAGCTGGCTGTTGGTTCGCTGGAGGCATCTAAAATATGAACACTAATGTTAATTTTAAATCAAAAACATGAATAGTTATGTACAATATAAGCAAATAATACCATGTTATATGGGTTGATTGTATTGTCATGCTGAACGGGACACTCCGACAATGGAGCTTTAACTTCAATATCTTTAGTACTTTCTTTTTTATGCATAGGACATTCCGGCGGTGGATTTGCATTGGTTGCAGCAATTTTAATGTTCACGGCTTCGGCGGATACTTGGTTACCCATCTTGGTGTAATAATTTAATGCCTTACGTAAGGCGACAAGGTTATTTAAAAATCATTTCAAACCTAAAATAAAATAAACGATCGCTTTCGTACCACTGAAAAAGAATAATTGTACTTTTATTTACATGTGGATTTATTAAAAATCTTACTACTAATTTTATTGCAACTTATACGCAAAATTTTACCGAACTCAGCTACACATCAAATACCGTAGTTATCTATTAATTCATAGATGTTTAAATTATTGCACAACCGCTGACAGATGACAATTCACAGAGTAATATATTAAAAGATTATAAATACCATTTGTAATAGTTCTAGGTAAGCACGACATTATGGAATCAAATGTTCGTTTGTTTTAAAATTAAATAAATTTTGTTAGTTGTGTATCCGTTATTTATTATGTCGCCTGTCACCATAGGTCTTTGTTTCAATAATATTAAATCCTCATTAAATATCAATCCTCTCTAGCTGACAAATGAGCACAACAAAAAATAATATAAGTGTCTGTGGGTCGGTGTCCCGGTGTTCTATGAGAGAACGTTATCTGCCGCGAAATCTGATTTGTTAGTTTCATGTGTAATATTCTGAGTGTAACCCTTGTAACCGAATATACTGTGCTAAACACTTAATTAATTGCTACTATTTGTGTAATTTGTGCCACTTGACTGCTAACTATCACCTAAAAACAGTGGTAGTCGAGTGGTTTATAGGTGAAATCCCCAATGTTTAATAAAAGTTGTTATCATATGCTTTGAGGCTATAAAGGAAAACTTGAGGAAACCTGCATACTCGTGTTCTAATGTGAAGTATTTCGATCTTAGCTTTGCTAGTATAGTGTGCACCTTAACCTTTATTTGAGATAAGAATCCCTTACATAACAGTGAGTCATGGATTGTTGATGATTCTACCTAACTTAGGAGCACGGCAGTGAGTACATAACTTGGTTATTATATAAGATATGGTTTTATATTAATATAGATAACTTATAACATAAAGATGACTGAAGACGATGTGAATTGGCTGATTTACATTACAATTTCACTTAATTTATTCTTAATAAAATTTATACGTCATGTTATTGTACTAAATTTACTAATTGTTTGTAAATTTTATTATACACAATCAATGGAACCTCTATTTGTGATTGTATAACTTCTGAAAATTTAAAGTACTTGATGCAGCCACAGTAGGTATTTCTTTTGTGTCTTGTACTAAGTTTAAAACAAAATTGAAAAATAACAATAAATAATTTAAAATTTATGATTTTTGTCTAATTTAACCTTTCTTGAACTTTAATTTGTTTAAGTAATTACCATTATTACTATACCTACCATTATTATGATTTGAGGCTTTGAAATCTTTGGCATGCCGGAAAAAAATAAACCACTGTCATACGGGATATGTAAGCAGTGCTGCCAATCGCGGGAGTTAAATCGGGGAGAACACGGAGAATGACATAAATTGGGGAATCCAGACCATTTTTTTCGTTAGGATAAATATATTTCATAACAGGTAATACTTACAACTAAATAATTACGTTCGGACTTGGCGAATACCTCGACACTACTAACATTATGTTGAATGGCAACACTGGACAAATGCCTGCTCAGTTGTCATGTGAACAAGATTTTGTACACTATCATTTCATTTTTTTTTTATATTATAAATAGCCGACAAACGAGCAGACGAGCCACCTGATGGGAAGTGGTCACCGTCGCCCATGGACATCAGTAAGACCAAAAGTATTGCTGATGCGTTGTCGGCCCGG
>DWPT01001571.1:0-18295 GCA_018251895.1 Agathymus mariae mariae
TAATGACACATTGACTGTGGGCGTAATGGTGTCCCGATGTCTTTTCGTGGTCGTGGCTCTAGTGGGCGCTCATTTACGAAGGTTTGATTGACGTTCTCTTGTATCATTGTATTCGTAGTACACGAACCTTCAATGAGATGCGTCGTCGGTTATCAATGATTGAAAGATTAAAAGTGCCTTCGATATTAACATGACGTATGACGGTCGTGAATGACGCCAACGCGTGTTCGATTTATGAGTCATCTCCAACCATTACGAGTGTGTAAGAGGTCGTAGGTAGGTCGTACGTGTAAGCCGGAAATGTTAACGCAAATTTTGCGTCGTTGTTACGGTTAAGATGTCGAAAGACAAAAGGTAGGGAGGGGCTCGTGATGGTCAGTGATCAACGAAGAGACAAATCCTGTATCTATCTATCTGTCACTAATTTCAAAAGTGAATGAATTCTGCCATCAGTGTGGTGGTGAACTTCGGCCATAACAGCCGTCTTTCTGATCGGAGACCAAAGGCCAGCGAAAACACAATTGTGAATGTTAACGAGCAGAGTTCTTTTAATCATTGTTGCATTATTCGATAATTTACCGGTGTTTAGTAGTACTCTGCACTAGTTATTGGAACTGACGCTAAACCCTCGTCTTTGTTGTGTCTGTCACATCAATATAAAGGGGCTATAATGTTGTCAAATACAACCGATAATGTATCTTTTCTTTTTAAAATAGCTTTTGTTAGCATCACCAGTCGGCACGTGAAAATATAAATATAATAAAATGTTTCATTTAAATATGTAGTCACTTTCAGAAGTGGGATTAATTTGAAATTTTGCAACCAAACAGGATCTGATAATATTATTAATTTGAAGACTGGCGAAGAAGGAAGGCTTAGTAATGCAGCTTAAAGTTCGATATCTTTTACACCAAACTGTCATCTATCCATCTCTAACTGCCGCCCTGAACATTTTGCGGATAAATCGCAACAAAATAAATTTAAGTCTGTAGTTCTCTTCTTCAATCATCTAGACAGATCGATCTCTTTCTACCAGTTCTGTTCCTGCTTGTAAGTATTTTAATATATTCAATTTAACGCGGCTCTTTTATGTTCATATCCGTCATTGTTTAGACTTATAATCGTGTTAGTAAAAATAATTATCGATGCCCGCTAGTGGGTCATTGAAAATAACATCTTCATGTTACACCATCATGTGAAAGTTGGAGTACATACATTATTATTGTATTACGAAATGAGTTGGGGGTAATATCCGTTTGCGGTTGCTTTCATATCCTTCTCGTGATACCGCGAAATATAATTTTTCCACATTTTTAATTATCACGCGGTCGATTAATAAATTCAAATGATTGCACAACGGTAGTAAAATGTTTGGTAATGGCAAATTCGTTATTTATTTTTAAGTTATTCAATGATGGTGGCGGTTGGCGGTTGTTGTATTAATTTACATAAAAAAAAACTGTTTAAAATTGTTTTATTGTCATTATATAAAGGACGAGTGGACGCTGGGAATTATATCACTTAATTAATACGAGGTCCCAATAAAAACAAAACTTTATTATTTAACAAAATCGCAAAGAAAAAAGGAAAGGAAATAGAATTTAAAAATAATGATCAATTTAAGCGTGTTAATCACTACAATTTAAAGGTACAAAAAAAAAACGAGCTCTGATCATTATACTAACATGGTACACCTACGAACACACGCCGAGCTTACAGAGTCGGCGCACCATTCATTGACCGCTATCACTCGCACTTCAGCTAATTACTTATCCAAGTACCTCCAATAAACGCGACACCTATTGCTGCGACATCCTTTATTATTTTGTTCTAGACTAAAAGGGCAGAACTCGTTAATTTTATTGGAATTAAGTAATTTAATAAGCTATACAGCTGATTGATCAGCGTCGTATGTAGATTATTACGAAACTATTTTAATAATTCATTCTCATAAAACGTTATCATCAGAGTAGTTTACTTACGCAAACATACTCGTTCTTATAATGAACGTGGAACTGGCACGTGTATTTTTGTTTCAATTATGTTGACATTGCTACATGCCCAATTTTTCCTTGGCACAGAATTTTAAAGGTCCCCTGATATAAAATGGTCTCTTATCACAATTCCAGAAGTTTGCGTACACACCAAAATGCTACATCAGTCGTGATTGCTTTGAAGTCTGGATTCAGGGAAGGGTTGTAATCCAAACGTTTCTGTAAAGTATGAAAGTACTCATTAGACTTTTATGACGTATATTCGCTAACGCTAGGTGTTCTAAACACGCCTTAAAATACGATTAATTGTTTATTACGTTTGTTACACACATACGTACATGTGTGTGTATTCTCGAAACCGAAGCGGGAACACTGCTCAACAGGCAGATTCACTACGAACTAAGCCACAGCGCAGTCTGTGCTACCTACATGTCAACCCCGTGTCACCGTAATTAATAATTCAGATGACATTCGATAAGCGTATCTTACAAGCTGTTGCCGCGTCGTCATTCCCGTAACAATCTCCGACGGGAAACAACGTAAAAGTTATTGAACCGTGAAATGTTAAACGAGCGACCGAGCGACAGCTTAGAAAGCGGGTTCAAAAGCGAGCTTGATTGCAGATATCAATCTGAGTGTGAGGAACAATGCAGTATCAACGCGTATTTTCACTAAAACTTTCACGGACTCAACATTGTCACAGCAAATTATTCAACTCTGAATGTTCTGAAGTGTCTCATGGGTAGCGGGATGCGATGAGCTAGTTGGATTGGTCAGTTAGGTAGGTCGCGTCGGCTAGTACTATCAAGAAGCCGGGCCCCGGATCATCAAGGTAAGATATCATATGGAACAAGAGGCGCACCATGAAACTAGAACAGAATAAAAAAACCAATATTGACACTGTTAATGTGTATTCAAGCCCCCATGGAGGAAAATTATAAGACAATATGACTTTAGGACAGGTGAAATAATTTGTAAGGAGTCAGCCAAGAAAGAAGAAGATGAAAGAAAGAAAAAGTACTGGCTCTCAAGCCTCCAGCAGGGAATAATCGGAACATGAATCAAGACTCAATTGACTAACTCAAGCAGTAGCAATGTTTCACGAAAATATAATAATACCAGTAATACTATTAATGACTTCATGATAATATTGATAGTATAATGCTTACCCGAAACCCTACCACCAAGCAAGACCAGCTTGTTGCCTCTTTCGACACCTTCTTCTGCCAGCTTAAGATAACCTTCCCAATACGACCAAAAAATATTATAGTTATATATTTATCAAATAATAATTGAATTTCGCTTTGTTACTTAAACAATTACTCGTGGTCAGTGCGACTTATACCTTAATACGTACACATAAATTTCGCAATTCTGACCACTCAAATGATCATACATGTAGTGCAACGGACACGATGATTTGATGATGATAACGTCAGTTAAGTATCAATTTCAGTTGACCTAAATGATTTGTTTTCCAAAGAATGCCATTACAAGTTTATTAAATCGCATGAATTGCACTAACTTAGAACCTTTATTGTTTGGGATAATTCGTTCACTGGTTTCAGTTGGTGAGGCAGGACGGTCTATTACAACACAGGTATTTCTCCGACCGGAAATGACCCTGGCATGGTTCGAGAGATTTTTTTTTTCATTTTTAGGTCACATGAATGGATGCGTCCAAACATAAACTCGTTTAATTAGCATATTACTGTTTAATATATAGTTTTTTTTTTTATGATAATAGTCGACAAACGAGCAGACTAGCCACCTGATGGTAAGTGGTCACCGTCGCCCATGGACATCAGCAAGACCAAAGGTATCACTCATGTGTGGTCGGCCAGGAAATGAGAAGATGGTTTCTATTCTAAGTCACAGAACATATAAAACCCATTCGGGTGCTATTTCTAAATGTGAGGTTTTCTGAAGCGAAGCGAGGTTTATTATTAATTTCGTATAAACATGCCTAGATATTAGTGAGTTAACTATGGCGCCATACCAATAGTAATAGCGATGATCCAACCATAGAGCCATCTTGATCGTACAAACAAATTGTGTAAGTGACCTCTGTTGTCGTGTTGCTGAACAGTTACACGATCACAGACAGATTAGGTATAACTGCATTATATATATATATATATATATATACAAAAATAACTGATACAAATATTGTACGTGACGTACATGTTTGTGCGAGAGAGAGAAAGAGATAGAGAAAGAGATAGAGTTATAAAGTGTTTGTGTTTAAGGATGAAAGATATAGTGTGCGTGTGTGTGTGAGAGAGAGAAAGACAAATGCCTGTCATCTGTTTTATGTCAAATACTAACCAGTATTGACTATCTCGCACTTGTATGATTTTTCAGCAATAACATTAAAATGTTGAAGTTATTAGAACATCGTGGTGGCGGCAAAAGATTTTCAGTAATGTTGGATATACCAAAGAAGTGTTCGAAATTACACGGAAATGGTATTTCAGATTGAGTGTCTGAGAATGAGAAATGTATGTCGTGATAGCGCCCGATGAGGTAAGGATTGTTGACCTCTCATTCGGTCTGAGTGTGTCAGAACGAGACACAAGTTGTCACAGCTAAATAATACCTAGTTAACTAATAATGTTAACGACCACTTTCATTTGACACGGCTCTCGATGTATTTGACAAAAGGTTGTTTATTAAATTTGAACATCAAAATTTGATGTTGTTATTTACGATATTATATGTCGTCATTCGGATGTTGCATGAAATGGTGGGTCAGTTTTCAGTAATGACTGTGGCAAACATTTAAGTAGGAGATTAATATTTGTTTGTGGGTCACCCATAAACAAACATTAATCTACTACATGCCATGCCACCTGCAACATGAGGAATCTTAGGGCGAGGCTTTTTTTACTTATCATGCAATATTTGTGTTCATCGTGAAAATCGGGCATTGTAAACGGATACCAGAGCCAGGTCTTGGGATTATAGAGTTGTATGGAACTCTAATATTTCGACTTCAGATCGAAACCTTGAGGTCGATTGCAAACGCGCATGAGCTCATATTACAAGCCTTAAAGCCGGGTCACAGAATAACTGGACTACGTTGTCTAAACTCCGCACATCGAGAAGTCAATGTCCTGCACCAATATGATTAATCGCTTCAAGTGTGGTATAGCGGGTCCGTTTATATGTTTTATAGAGTAATAAAACCGACCTACATCCCGATCCCAGCGTCGTCGTATCAAGCAAATATGCGTTCGGAATTGGGAAACATGTCGACCATATGCTGTGGTATTTGCTGTACTTGTCTCAGCTTATATTTCAAAGGTACACTCGTGCACAAAAATATGTACTTTTAGCTCCGACAAATCTCGAACACGTCACCCGTGACATGTAAGAATCACTATGAATATGACACGTTCATGATTATATTACTATAAACAACAACAGCAAGTCCTGAATAACGGCATACGTTATGTAAACGTTTCCACAGCCAGGAATCAAACCCGGAACCTTCTGTTACGGAGGCGGGGCTGTAAAGTTAGTTAAAATTCTTTAAAACATTACAAGATTATGGCGTTTTGATCAGAGTTGTACCACAGTCTGACGGGCTCTTTTGTGCAATCGGTCAATGGATACGTTTAGTAAGGTCAATTGGGGGGGAAACGGGGGGAGACGCGTTCTCAAGTTTATAAAAGAATTACATCAGCGAATACATTATGCATACATACATTTTACATACCACCCAGTATGTGTGTGTAGGCAAATACAAACAGTTCAATATCTTATGACACTCTGTTGTCAATAGATTTTTTTTGTTTGGTAACTACTAAAAAACTTTTGTGTTATCAAAAAATAAATGGAAACAGGACGTTTGTTAATGATTAGGTTGGAATTTCGAATACTACTACAAATTATTTTGTTGCAATATTATTTTATATTATGTAGTAATTCCACATAGATCGATGTGCTACCCACCAACTTTATTTAAAGCATTAAAATGTCAAACTGTGTTTTCAATTTTGCAAAACTCACGAATGGTTCTGTTTGAGCACATTATTAAACGCGGCGCGTGACGTCACAGGAAAGACACGCTTGAGTTTTCGTATTCTGATAGTATAGCGTGAACAGCAATATGTTTTCAAATAATGTAATATTAATTTTTCTTGCCATGTCAAAGACGAGATATCACGGTAACTTATGCTGTGCCTTTACAGTTTATTGGAGCAATTAATCCGTACTCGAGCAACGAACACTTCGTAACAGAATGGCCGCTCTTCCGGGATTATTTTCAGAGAAGTGCAATGACTATTTCAATCAAATTTATTATTGTTTCAACGACTTTGTGCTCGTTCAGTGCTTTTTAATTTGTTTATGTTTTGGAGCTGATTAATTATTTGCGGTGGTAGTAGGGGCTATGTTAATTCTTGCGTCCGAGCTAATCTGCCCCGCTCGTGGTTTCCTTGCATTTCCTTTTGGTCATCACTTTCATGGAGGTTTTCGTTTTATCTGCATGTTTTAATAATGCGATAAGAACGCCTCTTGTTCTTTCGTGTTCAATAGAGAAGATTGTGTTTGTTTGTTTTAATGTAGATGTAGTTTCGGAGAGTCAGGTAACAAGCGTATTCCCGCTTCGCTTTTGATCGGTAACGCGTTGGTTATATATTTCTTGTTACAGACGGCCATGCGCTATATTGACGTGCGGGCCCACCAGGGCGCCCTACAGCTCGTTAATCGTTTCATCATTACAACCCATAATAATCGCGCCTGCTGGGCCACTGTCGTCGCTCACAATGACAGGTTAAGACCGTGGTCTCCAACGCTTGCTAACTATGGATTGGTGGACTTCACTCAACTTAGAGAAAATAATGGAGGACTCTCAGTTCTGCACGCTTTCTCACGATGTTTTGCTTTGCCGAAACAAATTATAATTCGTTTGTAATACGCACATTATTTGAAAAATTAAGTGCGTGCGGATTTGAACTCGAGCATGCCGGGTGACCGCCATTAAAACCACTAAGCTATCACTACTATATCTGGCGGTTTTTGACATAGAATCACATTTGTAAAATCAAAATTAAAACAACTATTCTCAACAGTACCTCGCTCTATGCCTCCCCAATATGAAGCAGAGATATATATGTAGTGGACATGTAATGGCTCGAAGCCAACTGTATTTCAAAATACATTAGTAGATTATGACACTGTAAGTAGTATCCAAACATTTTAATCAATAGTTTCGTCTTAAGAACAACCGAACCGGTAACCAAAAGTTAAAATCAAAATTATTCTAATATAACTCGTAAGTCCACATTTCGTCATTCGTGACGTCGCGTCGTCTCCGTGCGTCGTACCTTCAACACATCGTTCGATAACCCGCCGGTCATCTCTACAATCTCTACATCTCATCGCATATTCAAGCGGTTGGAAGATGAGTCACACGAGCTTATTAGTCGTAAGGTCGTAACTCATAAAAATGTTCCATCGGCCGTCATTTGCATGGGTCGTTGACCGAGACGTTGACCCCGTCCGATATGACACGTTTTGTTACCTTTACCGAGGCATAGGTAATTGCTAGCGCGTCCGGCCTACCTCAACACCGCATGCGCGCCCACGTGTGGGTCTATGTGTGTGCGTGAGTGCATTATCAACTGCGTGATGTAACTGATTGAATAGCTCAGTAGTTCGGGTGATGGTTGTGTTGTATGTAGCAGTCGTATGCATGTTGGAGTCATGGACGCCACCCGACAATTATTATATTGCAATTCGTGTTCACAACGACAAAGCATAAAGAGACGAGAATGTTGCACCGAGATAAAAGTTACTTTGAGCGGGGAGTTGTTATAAATTTATGTGTAATTTATGTATTCATTATCATATATGTTTGTAGAGAAATCATACTGAAATAAGCACAGTTGAGAGTTCTCATAATACTCTCATGTTTTTGAAAGTTATACATAGAGCATAGTTGACAGTGGCGATGACAATGGTATGGACTACACCTTAACTGGCCAGTATTAAGAAGTGTACCTCAATTGTTGGTGATTTTACTGAAAAAAAAACGTCTCAGGGAGCCCTCACCAAGTATATTTTATTAGCAATGACAATCGAATCGAATCGATCTATTATTTAAGTAATCGCCAAACATTTAGAAGTTTTGAAATTTCGTCATCGTTAAAAATATTACATTATTTTCCCTGGTTTAATTAATGAGACAAACATGTTCGTAGCAGATAAATATGTGTTAAGGAACACATAATATATCTCATAATTATATATAAATTCATGTCACACACAACACATTAACTTCTAGTGTCGGGCTGTGAGTGTCGGAGCGTATATAAATTTATATTCAATATAATTCATAAATATTTTAAGTTTTTGCATTGGATACTTGTACATACAAAAAATCCTTTTTCCATGTTCAAATTGAAACAGCATTGCATGCCACCGCATCGTTATCCGCAGTTAGTAATAGCGGCGAGTAAAAATTGGGCATGTTATAGAATTGATTGCAGGTTGTTTTTTGAGCTACCTTTTATCACAGCAATATTACAAATATTGTTTTGTCATGAAATTATATTTTATTGTCTAAGCCAGTCACCCTCACTTTGCTTTGAAAATTCCACGGAAAACGATCCATTTCCCGTGATAACATAATATCGCAGATTAAAATACATATTATAAGTTACAAATATGCCATGAATAAACGTTAAAAATAATAAATTAGTTCCTCCAGGTGGTAACGCATGAGTTCGAATCTTGAATTTGCACACAATTGTAATTTTTAAATATTGTGCATATCACTATGCACGGGATCGTAATCAGGATTACACAGGATTTAGTATACAATTCTAGTGTTAGAAATCAAACAGGCCGAATACCTCAGACAATGCCAAATGAATAGTGTCTAGTGAGAGTATTCGATTGTTCTAAACGTGCTCTGTGTCAACTATACAACTAACCGTGCTTCACGTTGCGTAAGTTATCAATATATTAACATACTTAAACCAATATACAGTAAAAGTTCGAAAGACATCTAAGAAAGATAATTAAAATGACTTTGAAATTAACTTTGAAAATGAATTTGAAATCACAGACATTAAAACTTTACTGTTACTGGTTGTGTTACTTGATATTGTAGTAAAGATATTTGGATGTCAAATATAATTCCTCATTATTCATCACCTTTGATTTATACGTTGAAAATTTTAGTGTATTTAATTCTGAAATATGAATTTGAAATTGAATTTTATTTGATTGAATTGAAAAAATTTAAAAAAAAAAAAAAAAACAAAGAAAAATTGATAACACAGTGAAATTCGGTTGAAGAATATTTTCTTCGACCATAGAAAACTAGTTGATAGTGATCCCGCTTGCAGTACCGAGGGTCTTGCGTTCGAACCCGGCATCACCGTGACAGATACCCTTTTATTCTCGACTCCTAAATGTTTGTTATGTTTTACCTGTGTATGCTATGCTGTTATGCCACTCGCACCACGGAATCCTGCTTCAATACATACATATACAACCCAATTGGGGGATAACGGACTTCATACACCCTCGAGCGCGGCCCAACCCGACTGTTGACCAACGAACGAGGCAACGACGCCGGCGGGAACACAGGTATAAAATCAAAATTTTTATACCGTCATTATTTGCCTACCTGCCTGGTTAAAGTGGTGTTTGTAAGATGAACCATTCTTTTTTTTTCTATAGTCATTCCTATTGAGTTTCGAGAACCGTTTAACAGGCGGGTTTATGTTTAAAATTCTATATTATACTTAAATAGCCAAGTATATAAGACGGATTTAATGCTAAAATCAAAGCAGACGTTGGCAAAAGCGGTGTTAAAAATTATCTACGTAAATCTTTCTATAAACAAATTGAGATAATTATTAAATATGTGATAAAAATATATTAATAAATAAATTTATATTGTTGATATAAATAATACATGACACCGCCATTGCCATTTTGGCTAGCGACGTGTTGCTGGTTTTCCTCATGATTCAAATTTCATTTGGCACGCTCATCGGCAAAATCTTGTCTTGTGTCTTAAGTGCTATACTGGAAATATTTAACGAATAATAACTTAGATGTTAGTTATACAGGGTGCGCCTGACTTGTTTTATGCCGTAGTTGTGAATTGGGGTTGTGTTCAGATTCTTTGCCCTCCGGTATACACCGTGGGTGTATAAGAATCCTCTTTTTTGAGGGTAGTACTGATATACACGATAACGACCTCACGAACAACCAAGACAAAAGAACAAACATTTATGTGTAAAATATTATTGTATGCAAGCTTCGAACCCAAGACCTTACAGACAAGCAGGATATGAATCCTCCAGACAAGAGATTCGTCTGTTTCTGAAAGCCATTACAGAACAACGGTCTAACCATCACCATACATACCGTTATAAATGCAAAACTTTGATAATAATACCTATAAAACAATCTATCTGTCGCGTACAAAAAGCTATAATCATTAAAACGATCACCCCTAGTGACATAACGGAGGTACGAAGAGAGCTGTGTTGGTGAAGGCATAAAGGTGAGATTTGATTGGACGTCATCGATGACGAAACCCCTACGTTCACACACACAAGCGCGCGTGTCTGTAACTCTGTACACTTTGAGCTTGTGTGACAGCCGGAACGGCAGCTGCAAAACTTGAATTCAACAGACTGTTGTTCCCAAAGTTTTTGTTATTAACTATTGTTGCGCCCCGGTTCATTTCCAGTCATCAATGTCGAGTCATGTGTGTTTCGTTTTGATTTGTACATTGAATTGCGATTGGAAGCCATCAGAGAAATCGGATTGCTATATTTTTAATTAGTATAATTTCATTGGCCAATGTAAATTTAGTTAGTTTGTTTAAAGTTGTATTTTGAACTAAGTAATATCTATGGAATAGACCAATAACTTTTTGATTTGAATTTATTATCCGTTTTTATTAATACTAAATTTTTTTGTTAATATGGTTCAACGTACATATTATTAATCAATCAATTTTATTTACTTTAAGTTTAAATCAGATGTCAAAGCCAATTATATCCTGTAGCGCAAGATATACATAAATAAATATCGAAACATCTCCCAATTTATTAGATATTATCATAAAACTTGAACAATAATTAATCGCTGTTAATTAGGAACCAGAGAAGTTAAAAGCGCTTTGTTCATTTTCAAGTTATTACATTATAAGTGAAATAAATTACGAAACATGTCGAAAATTCGCCAAAAATTTGCTAACAGATTGTGAGTTATTTATTAACGGCAATACATTTACATCTGCACGGCTATAAAACTTCAGTACAATGAACGAAGCCAGATCGCCTTGAAAACTTAAATGTGACTGATGTAGAGAAATATCCAACAGTACCGAGTGCTTTTAGGCTGTATTTAAACTGTAAAGTTATTTATTATTTTGTATTTTTTTTATGATAAAGAATACGTATAACAATAACAGTACAATTTCAAAAATAATATGAAACGCAAAACGTTTGAGAACCGTCCTTTTTAGGAGCGATAATATTTAGGGTTCTTTTTTTGTTATAGTCATCTCGGCTGTAACGTATGGGTGCCTTTGCCTGCAGTTGAGTTTTTTCCAAAACTTGACCCCCTCAGTCACCGTCAGTTATGTTTCGACCGTTGACGCGAACGGTTGTTCTCTCGCGCTCGCTTGAATTCTAGTCATTGTGTCCAAAATTATTATTAGTAAAACGTAGTGTGTCAAATATAGGGAAGTTAAGTTCTAAGTTTAGTAGAAATTTTTAGTGTGCTTTTAGTTTAGCAAGATAAGTAAAATAAAAGGCTGATTTTCATGAACGGATTTGGGTTGCTTTGGTAAGTTTTTTTTTTGTAATTACCGTTCCTAGTAACAATAAACTCTGTTATATTTATTTAAAACATTATATATCGGGTTGAAAGATCTTGATAGTGAAACTCGACAAGAATTTCGAAGGTCTTTAACCTTGTCAACGCTGTTTGTTTTCTGTTGCGTTATCGAATCATTATCTCAGGTAAATAATGTCATGAACATAAAGCGAGTTTTGCCTTCACATGACGTATAAATTATTTAAGTTTTCTTTTAAAACATAACTAATAATGTTTGCGAAATGTCTTTATAGCTAATTAATTCTGTAGTTATGATTAAAAAACATATGTTAGTGAGAGTACACAATACAATAATATTGATATATATTTTGTAGATATATAATGTCCAAAGCAAAAGAGTTGTAGAGAGTGTCCTTGTTTTTATTACATTAGCCAATAACGTCTGTGTTAATAAATGATAGAAAATCGGATAAAAACTGCACAATCTAATAGCGGACCGAATAAAAATTGAATTTTTATTATAATATAATTAATTTTTAAGCTTAAATTATTCGGAAGCGAATGGAATTACTAGTTTAATGCAATATCATACGAATTGTAATACATACTGTACACAATTCACCGAATTCATATTTACATTTATTTATCAATACATAAACCGAGCAAAACAATGAGAATGTTGTCTATTGTCGACGGTAACAATATATGTCGAAGTTGTTGCAACGAATGCAACAGTTAACAACCAATTACGTCTACGCACAATAGACAATATTACACAACTTGATACATTACAATTAATTGATATTTATAATAACGTGTATACTTAACGTGACAACTATACAACGTTATGTATAATAGCGCTCTTTACGATATAATTTATTAAATATTACCTTTAAAAAGTTGTCTCTTTGACGGTCATCTTCCAAGGTCGGCATGTGCCATGTAGATCGTTATTTTGAACGGGGCGTCTTGTCTATATTTTTTAATTTCAATCCAATTTATGTATTGTAAAGGAACGCATTAATATAATGTCTGAATATCTCACCTATTACTTGATGCAATTAACGAGTGTTTTGACTGTGATAGAAGATATAGAAATTCTATACGAGATTTAATTAATACATGATTAAACGTTCTTATATATAATTTTATGTAAATGTTAATAATGAGGAGATATGTATATAATAATAAAAATTTCTCTGAAGTGAAGCGAGGTCGGTTTGCCAGTATTAAAATAACAATAACAGACGAAATTAAAAGTAATAAACTAATTTAAATCTCAATCTGAAAATTATATTTCGAAATTGATAATACAAACGTATCTAATTATTATTTTTTGTTTCATCGTCGTTCCTCAGTAATCCAGTTCATTTACTAAAATCAATTAATGTATTTACTCAGTTATTATTTCCTTATTACTTTTTCGGTGTTCCGTTTATAAACTGGGGATATATCTAATATACATTATGACATTTCGTCTCTTTTTTTAAGTAATTTTATTATTTCTGATATTGATTCATTATAGATACTAATTAATTTATTAATAAATGGTATATTGTTGATAATTATATCAAGACAATATACAATTTATTCAACAATATTCAATTTTTTGTGTCATGCATCCAATCCTTTACTACAGACGTATACACATTCGTAGAGCTCAAGTAGCTATCTCTTGCAGACATGTAGGGAATATCCATTAGGTTATATTATGGGTCATCTGGGATATTTTTCGTGACGAAAATGGATCTGTCAATAATGGATAGTCAATAATAAACACAGTGTTATATACGAAACTATTGATAATAAACGCTCACAGAGCCACACCCGTGCATTAGGATTGCCTGTGTTGAGGGTGGTATGGACATACACAAATAAAACATCACAAACTCCCACGATCCAAGAACAAGCCGTTTTCTGCTGCATAAGTGTTTGCTCCGGTCGGGAATCGAAACCGGCACCCGTTGCCCAGCAGAGTCACTGCTGAGCAACACGGTTGTAAGTAAACGCACTAAATTTGTCTAAACAAGCCGTCCTTAGTCATTTTAAACTAGCCGACAGTTTTCATACTATTTTCGCCTTTCTGCTTTCATTTTCATTGTTTCATGTATATTTTGTTCATAATCTTAAACCATGAAAGCGGCCATAGATTTGAAAAGCTTTATAATTATATTGTTTATCCCGCTGAGTTTGTTGATCAAATCACTTTTTACGTGAAGTATATATATAGAGAAGCAGTATAACTTGCGACACTAAAGGGGGATTCGTTTTGTTTGTGCGCCGCCATATTATTGTTACTGCTTACCTTCGTTAGAAATAGCTATCGAATGGCTGCTGGCCGTGAGGTTTCCTATTTTTGCGAGTGCTATAGGAGTTTGTATAGCTTTGATTGTTTTTGTCCCTTTAATAGCATTGTGAGGGAACGTTGACTTATTACTCACCGTGGTAATTGTTTTGTTGCCGGGTTACCAGAAAAACAAATATTGGAGTTTTATTTTAATCGTTGTATACTTGAATTGTAAAGATTAAACTAATTATCTGTTTCTTGCCAACAAACTCGGCGTGCTAAAGCAGTAACCCAATTATGATCTATTCTAAGATCTGTTCGAATTATTGAGTTGTCTGTTGTACAAATTGTTGTTTGTGGTCCTTGGTAACATCGTGTGGACAATTGTTGTGGAGATTTACCCGCGCACAAACTCAAGGACAAATAGACAAAAATTCTAACAACTATTGTTTTGTGTTCTATTGCGTTAATAAAGGACGCTAATAATAGTTTTTCTCATATATTCTTCATGCACAGAAAGAAATCAGTTATAATCTATACTTCTATATAAATCTGTTGAGATTTTCATGTATCTCTCGAGATAACTCTAAAATTGGTATGTTTGGTATGTAGTGAAAACACGCGATCTGTGTGTTTGTCCCGTTATAACCCACGATCGGCTTGACCGATCGACATCATAATTAATAATAAGTGAGAACAAGTGATTGTCCAGATGATATATAAAATATCAGTAAACCTAATGATATCTAATCATGGGAACAAATATGAAAAAAGTCAAATACGAACGAAGTCGGACGGAGCCTCTAGTTTTATTATATGTATAGATCGATAGTGTCTACCCGACTGCACTTCCTCTATTGCCCTGGTCTCGCTATTCAGATTCGATCTAGCCGTTCGGAGATTTGATTAATGACTTCGACAATTAATGCCCTGTTTCCTAAGCGACTTAACCGGTTATCAGATCTGCATGCACGAGATGTATGCCGGGGCCATATAGCTTCTTCATCACAACGTGTTATTATCCTGTTGGATTGATTCAACTCTTCTAGTAATAGGTTGTGACCCAAGTCGATTGCGGCAACTTAGCTTTAAGGTAGGAATATCGTGGAGAATCTCATGATGTGTGATTTTCCTTGCGGGGCTTGTATTTAATAGTTGCAGATGAAGAATTCGATGATACAAAATGCCGGTTGAAGGTCGAACTATCAGCAACTTATCTAACTTTCAGAAGTTCGGCAGAAGAACTATTAACTTACCATAATTGCACAATTACGTGTTTGAGCGCCTTCGTACCTCATCACTTCTTAAACTCTTCTCTGCTAATTATGTCGGACTTGTTGTGTTTCTATGTGATAGTTGGAAGTTATATTTATAATAAAGTTCCATTACGATTGACAGAAATGCCATATTGTAAATTTAAGACTCACGTCAAAGGCTTTCTTATGCGGAAAGGTTATTACAAACTTGATAATTACTTTCGGGATAAGACTGCTTGGTCATGAGTTTAATATTAAGCCAGTTCATAGCCATAAGTGCGTTCTGTACTGTGAGTAGGAAAAAAAAACTCCTCGGGGGTTTCTGGCCGCTTCTTCTTCCGAGACCACTCACGGTAGGGATTTGTTGAAGCGATGGCGTAGTTTGACATTCGAAAAGTGATTGTCAAAACCAACTTTGAATAAATATTATTTCATTTCATTTCAGAAGCGTGACTAAGTGCGTTTTTTCATAATTAGAATTAGAAAACTTACATCCCCATATGTAGGTATAATATCCCCGAGACATGCTTTTTAATACGTAAGCAAAATGTTACATTATGCTAACACTATTCCTGGAACCAATAATAGTAATAAAATTGAAAAGTTCAATTGCATTTGTATATATAGGTTAACTGTTTGACCGCTACTGCGTTATAGTCAGATAGCAATCGATACGCTATGTTGGAGGCTTTCGAGTGGTATAAAATTCTAATATTGGGATTTGACCAGTCCGCAATACGACTGTTAAGACGCTATCCAAAGACCGATACGTACTTAACGCGTCACGAAGGAATCCCGCAAAAGATGATAAAATGTCCCAATGCACGCTCCCGGCGCGGAGTGATGACCCTGTAGTTTGACCAGTATACCTTTTATCAATCCTTAACGAAGCAACGTGCACGCTCCCAACCTCACGAAGAGTGATTGATAGGATCGACGAGGTAGTTTTTAAGAAGGGATTAAATAGTAATAAAAATAGTAAAAATTGTATGTAATAGGAACTGATGCAGCTTATGCTAACTCGGGATTGTGATCTCTTGTAACGATGTATGTCAGTCGCATTCTTCTCCCTTTCAATTGAAGACTCCGGAATCATCAAACGGTACGGGTACATTAGAACGCGATATTTACAAGAATTACTAATGCCCTTGTGTGCATCTGTGTTTTTATAAGTTTTGTAAGTCTTGTTATTCAAAGGATTATAAATGTCCATAGAAATCCAGTCTATACTGAAACCGTTAAAATGCAAAAGATTTTTCGCTTCAAGTTTTCCGTAGCAGAAAATGATATCAGCAATATTCACCACAGTAAATTAAAACTTGTTTCACAAATAAATAAATATCTTAGGATACAATAACGCGGCTCATAGAAATACGCAAAAGCTTCGACTTTTTTCTTTTCGTTACGAGAAAATCAGCCGGCGAACCGTTCCTTGAAATGAATTAAATAAAACTCCTTTGACAAACAACTGGGTGGATACCTTTTTACATTTTATTTTTATAATTCCACCCTGCAGAAATAATTTTTAAGCACACTTCAATATATCTTATACTCTATGCAAGACATTGAATTTAAAAAGGCAAGTTTATTTACTGGAAGATTTTTCAGATCCATTTTTTTATGTCTACGAGAAATATTTTTATTTTCTCTTTCTATCTTAACTTGTTACACACTGAAGTTGGTAATGAATGGCAATAGTTGTTAGGTCTGTCTTTGGTAAAGCCTAGTTTACGATAAAAAAAGCCAGACTCGGGGCAGTGACCAGGTTATGTAGGAATTGTATCCACGAAAACCTCATCGACAGATTTCCTTACGCATGTGAAGACCTCGCTCGAGGTGTTGTATAAACGGACCGTGTCATTTGCCCCGGAGGTTTTTCTCTGATATCTGCTAGTCCGTATTTAGCCTTTCCCCCGTAACACGTCAACCGGAAGCATCTAAGTCTGGACCTTTATAAAATCCTAGTATTGTCTAATATTGGCAAATATATAAATGTGTAAAAGATACTCTCTAATTAATCTGCCAAGACGTGGTTGAATATTGAGAGACAAACGCATGCATCGTTTGTAAATTAAGCGTATTTTCAACGTTCGAAATTCACAGTTTTAATTTGTAATTATTTTTTAATTTCACAACCATATGTTTCTTCTTGGGTTTTGGGCGTTAATATTAGTTAGGTATTTATGTCCATGTCACCCGTGACCTAGAACGGGCCCTATAAGTTTATTTATTTACAGATAAAATTAACAAATAAACAACTTTAAAAGATGCTTTACAATCCGTAATATTTATTCTAGAAAGAACCTCCATTTAACACAAATTAATCCTTTAAAATAGAAATAAATGGTTGCTTAATGACGTGTTAATTTAAATAAAATTCATGGTTGCCGGCGAAATAAATCGTTAGTCATAAGAGCCACGGGTCGGAAGACGGTTTGTTCGCTTCGCCGAAATTTTTACCTGTTGTTACTCGAGGTCTGCAGCCAGTGGCTTCTCGGAATGACTAAGCGTCCTTTTGTCCTGTGTCGCGTCGGTCGTTCAGTTTCATTTAAGGATCGATCCACACTATACTGATCCTGAATTGCCTTTAAACCTTAGTTAGTACTAACAGACTAAGGAAGAAATTTTTGGTAAAGACTGCGGATTTCTTAAATTATGAAAATAGAAAATCATTTACTTTATTAACACAGTTCGGTAATATGTTCATAGCTTTTAAGCATATATATTATATATATGTTTGTATGTACATATAATTTATTTTATCTGTATATTTAATAACACATTACACACTAGGGATGTTATGGATGTGATATTTCGGATCCGGATATGGATACGGATATATGAATAATGTTTTACCGATTGCGGTTACGGTTATGGATATAAAATTATTTCGGATTATCCGATTGTTTCGGATAATTTCGGTTAAGGATATTAGATGA
>DWPT01001572.1:0-18294 GCA_018251895.1 Agathymus mariae mariae
CATGTGCCTCGCAACCTCACCGCCACACTGCCGCCACAAGATGTGTGGGCGAGACATGTATTGCAAATAAATCTACATGTGTATAACTATAACTACGTGCCGTGTACTAATGATATCTCTACACGAGCTATTAGACATGGATAAGTAACGAAGGGGAGAGAATTAACAGTAAGAATTTATTAAAGCAATCTGCGATTATCGAACATTATTACAATATTTATTGGTGTCATCTTCAGTAAAACCTGAAACGACAAAACTATAGTCGGGCCGGTGGTACTTAAATGGTATCTATAGGCCAGAATCAATGACTTCAAACACACAAAATCATATACATATAATATGTTGTGGTAACTAATGATACGCCTAGTGGCCAACCTCATTAAGAAATATCGGTCTGAAATACCAAGTCTGAATTTACATACTGCAACCCCACCGAATGAATGCAAGTGGTTACTTATCAGCTTAGAGTTTTTAGATGTACGAAGTTAAAACGTCCTTGGCGACTGGGCGTGTAATCTGATCGCACGCGAGAGAAAGGAACGAGCTCGCGTGTCCAGCGCGAATAAACAATCTTCGTGGGTGTCGGAGTACGAGCACCGCTATCGCGTAATGCCCTCTACGTGTGAGGTTCGAAAAACTTGTCGTCCGCCGCCACGCTCCTCCAAATATATTAATTACCGATCAATAACTAATATAACGTCGCCACAAACCGCTCCATTACCGAGGGTGCGGATCACATCCGGGCTTACAGAAATCATACGATATAAACGTATCTCAGATTCGAACCCGGACCGTGAACGATTTCGGACGTTCGAGGTATCATCTGACGAAAGATTTAGCAGCGGTACTTCATAAGACTTGGGTAATTTATTACTAATCAATATAGTTTGTTCATTGCATTATCTCACAATCCACACCTACTACTAGACATACAAGATACATCTCCCTGAATGGATGCCATATCGACCGGTACTGGTCTGACTTAAAACCTAAAGTTATAAATTAATATATGTATTTCTAATTCACAGAACGAGAAACACCCAGACAAATGCAGAGGCTATCTTTAAGCGTAAGGTAGTTTTTCCGAAGCAAAGCGAGGGCATTTGCTAGTGTTATAATATAATCGACAAGTTAGATCGATACGTTTGGTAGAGCGTTAAGTATTAAAACTAGATCACCGATGCCGAAATATCCGTGAACAGACTTCTCAATAAACTTGTACTACATAGTAGAGTAGGTACATGATTGCGCAAACAGCAATCAGAACTATGATCGAGCGGGCAAATACGAGATTGTTAACTCAATCAGTTGCTTAAGCTGAACATAAACATCAATCACCGACTGATCTGCATACGTTACAGATAAACTATCAGGAATATGCAAATTCCTCCCAACCGGGTGCCTGTTCAAAACTTCTGAAGTACATTAACACAGCCGTATGCCTACCTACTTGTATCACTCGTACTCAGCTACCATAATTTTTTATGTAAATAGCTGAGAAACGTGCAGACGATCCACCTGGTGGTAAATAGTCACCGTCGCCGGTGGACATCAGTAAGACCAAAGGTATATGTGTTGTCGGTCAAGAAGTAGAGAAGAAAAAAGAAAGTACTGGCTCTCAAGCCCCCAGCCGGAACACGACGAATGATTTGGCGGCTGACTCAAGCAGGAGGGTGGTAGCTAGCCTGGCAGGATCCACGGAAAGATACCAGTAATAATATTGATGACTTAATAATATTATTGATAATATAATCCTTACGCGAAGCCCTACCACCAAGCACCGATGCAATATTGTTCACACACACAATATTGTTGTCGTAAATCGTGAATCTACCCGAACTGGATTAATAGGATTAACCCTATTTATGAAGTAAGCAGCTAATTAAGAGAAGATTTACAAATTACAGACGAGTGAATTTTTTTTAAAGTTCTTTAGATTAATAAAAGTTTACATATTTAAAATAGTGTAATTCACGATTAAACCTAACCTTAACCCTAACAACTGATTGTGTTTTACTTTATTTATAATGAATTTTCCAATTTTAATATGTGCACTCTTATAGTATAATTATGAAAACTTAAGTATATGTTTCGTATTCAATACATAACTTTATAATCGGCTCCCATCAGAGCTACAATATTGGCCGTTTCATAAGATGCAATCTCAGTATTGGAGGTTCTTTTCGTCGATTGCGGGGCGCCTCGTTTTGTCCTAATGAAGAAAAGGGAGATAATAAAGTGTAAAAGCTTGCACGACCGTACCGTGCAACGGCCGCGCTATTGTGAAGGTGCTATGGAGCCACGTGGGTCTGGAAACCATACAGAAAGCCAGTTCCACACAAGTTTTCTCAGGTGACGGTTTCGTCGACGTAAGTAAATTACCACGTGACGAATTTAGTGATGTCTAGTCACTGGTATATTGGTGAATAAACTTATCCACATACATTACTCGCTTCTACCACCATTTCGAAAAAATGCTTTACCAACAAGAAGAAGAAACAACGTATAGAACTCCTCTGCACATATTTTAAATGAACATATTATTATGATAATTATAGACGTCCTTACTATTTATATATTTATTTATACAATAATATTGATTAACTAACTAAAGCTGTTCACATGTGTTTGTAACACGTCGCTTAAAAGTTAGAATATATAAACCTTGTATCAACTTTGGCACTTTCTTGTAAAATCGGACACCGAGCCCCATAAATAAATGCTGAATGTTTTGAAAGCAATATAAAGACGTAACCTAATTATACCTATTTCTTATTTCACGATTGTATGTATCGATATTAAGTACTATAAATGTATTGAGAGGCCAGGCTGAGAATACCAATTTCTTGATATAGCTGCGAGGTGGCTTGCATTTCGAACTTCATTAGATGTGACTTAAAATTAGTTGAATAACAAACGTATTGGTGAATGGCTCGGACACGTGGCCACGCCCTGTGGTGAGGAAACTAGTAAGGACTACGAAGCTCGTACGTGCTGTACCTATGCAACTCGCTCTCTATTGCAATGGACCCGCCATTGCTCACACGACTAAGCGGACAGCTGCTGGTTGCGAAAGTGTCGCGCTGGCCATGCGCACGATTCGCACGAGCACAACCTTTTGCGGCCAGTAGGATTACCAGCTAATTTGGCTCAACCAACAATCTGTCTCAATTTTTTATTACTACTACAAAGTACAATTTTAACAAATATTTATATTTGTGTATCATTTTGTAAATTAGTAATAGATAATATAAGTATTTTATGTCCTCACGATTGTCACTCGATACGAACAGATAGAATTACCTTTTGTGTGATATAATATTTGAAAAAGATAGTTGAATATTTTCCGAATTTTCGGAATTGAGATTAGATGTTGTAGATTATGACTCAAGCACAAGTGATCTGCACTTACTATGACAATGAGTAACCAAGGATTATCCGATCAGTTCCCAAGACTTAAAGCGGCACACGGGCGTGGGCTGGGACCGCAACAGAAGTTCTTCGAACCCCCAGATTGCCTGCTGTCACAAGTAGCTAGGATTATTATAAACAAACACCGTAATCATACATCAAATCCTACTTTTTGTTCATTGCTGGAAGTTGCTTGATTCTGATCTTTGCATGAAGTAGATTACAAAAAAGGGAATTCTTACAAATAGCGAACTGACGTATTTAATGGAGGAAATGAGTTAAGACAAAAAAATTAAGATTACTATTTAGTGATGAGTAGTAGATTAGTAGCTTATTGTAACTGTTAAATAATTATTATAAACATCTTTATAAATAAGTACCACTTACATTCAACTGTAACTAACGATGCAAACTAGTCGATAAAACGGTGAAACACCTCATTTTGTATATTTTATTACTAATTATTACAATTATGACTGTCAAGTTCGGCGACCGTATATCGGTGGTAAACAATACGTTAAGAAGACAACTTTACTTACTATACTTAGCAACAAAACCGTCATTTTTATTCGTGTTTAGAATACTTTCTAGATAGATCCGTCTTATTCTTTCTTATGCACATATTTTAAAAGACAATTTTTTTTTTCTTACCGTTGCCTACTCGTAATTTTCATAGACACGGTAATATAATTACATTAGACAGACTAACATATTTCTAAGTATACTGCATAAAGTTGTTTACATGTATGGTAGACCTGAAAACATTATTCGTACATTATGACGACTCCATGGCCCAGTTGGTGTGACCCTGCGTGCCTAGCGAGGGATCCGGGGTTCGATTCCCGGGCGAGGCAGACATTTATGTGGCAGATAAATGTTGCCGAGGACCAACATTGTCGTGGTGTTTATAATATCATATTCGTTTACGTCCACGCCACCCGCAACACGGGATCCCACTGCGAGGTGGGAGTCTGTAAACGTTTATTTATTTTATTTATTATCTCGTCCAGCATGAACAACGGTTACGTCTGTAGTCTATTTCTAGTACAAATATAATCGTAGTAAAGTATTTTAAGTGAATAATATATGAGTAGGTATATTGTAATTTTTGGGCTCGAAAGTAATACACGATGCGTAATATAGTACGCGTGCTATGTTCTGTATATTTTTACTTTTCATATTATCTAATTCAACTAAAACGGTTCATGGGTGTCTATGATGTCATATATGTGTGTGTCCATGCCATCCGCAACACAGGGTATCCTAGTGCGGAGGTGAGTGTGTAAACTTTAAAAAATATATACATATACGAACGGACTGTTTTTCATTTTGCAACACCAATTTGCATATCTATTAAAACCTATTTTTACATTGGTCCATAGATCTCGGCAAGCTCGTTGGTCATACTGCTCGTGCCCATTGACAACTGGTTCAAGGTAGACCTAGCCAAGAATGTGATCTGCTCCACACGCCGGCAGCTAGTTTGAGTTTCACGAACCTATCCGATCTAGTGCAACGAATGGTGCAGCTGCTCCTAAACTGTCGCATGCTAAAATCGATCTTATCAGAGAGGCATATGAAATATTTTTGATAACAACCTGAAGGTTTACAATACCGTTGACCGGTAGCAAAGATTGTAATTGACATGTTAGGTTTTTTAACGGCCTCCGAAACGGGGAAGGAATTCGTTATGCCAGTTATTTGTAAGTAGTTATTATAAAGTTGTCTGTAAACACCCTAATTGTTATCGATTAACCATATTGCTGGTGCGTTTTCATTCGTAATTGCGGTTATTAGTGGTAGTTCTAGAAGTATTATTGCACGAGTTGTGAAAACGATATAATATAATATTATTTCTGAATTTTATTCTATTATTTTATCGCCCTATCAAACACATAACTGTGCAAATGATTTATCGCAATTGTGCAATCGCAATGGACGCAGTGAACTCTTTAAATCCGTTGTGATAAATCAATGCCTCGTGTATGTATCTACCGGTTAGGTGACAACCTGCGAAACATAAAAGAACAGGAAATAGACGCTATCACAAAAATAGCTTAGTGTACTCGGTTCCTGAACACTAACAATATGGTAAGTTATCATTAGGTGAGTTTGTATATCGGTGCATATTAGAGAAATTATTAACGACCCATAAACAAATACCAGTATAAAATCATCATCTTGTTGCTTAACGGGTGGGAGTGATCACAATATCGATGGACCGTATTGCAATATCTGTTTCCGCTACTATGCTACTGCGTCGAGGTTGACTCCTGTTAAAGGCACTATATTGACCACCAATCATGTAACACATGCGTTCGTTTTACAATTATGGTGGCAGCTGATGAGGCCCTTTATCGACACCCTACGGCTCAACTGGTCTTTCTGGGGGACCTTCTAGCGATTGCCACTCACTTGTAGGGCGAAGCCCTCGAGAAAAACGGGGAGGCGCTCGCCGTCTCCCTCCATGTCTCGAAGGCTTTCGACAGAGTCTGGCACGCTAGCCTATTAAGCAAGCTTCCATCGTATGGTATATAATCTGGCCTTATCGTCTGGATAAAGGACTTTCTGAGTGAACGGTTTCTCCGAGTTGTCGTCGATGGTTGTTCATCGCAATCGAAGGCTACCAGCGCTGGAGTACCTCAGGGGTCCGTTCTGTCCGCTATTCTTTTTCTATTGCACATTAATGATCTGCTCAAGCCTGGTATCTATGGGTATGCAGATGACAGCACAGTAGTGGAGAGATACCTTACGAAACCTCGGGCCAGTAGAGAAGAAATACAGTCCGAAAGAGAGACCATGGGGAACATACGAGTCTCACAATTCGGACAGTGTCTGAATGGGGCGATGCCAATCTTGTGAGATTCAACGCAACCAAAACACAGACGTGTTTGTTCAGCGCCAAGAGAAGTCCGTTCACCTTGGCTCCTATTTTTCGGAATGTATCCCTAGAATGCACTAACCGTCTTCAATTGTTGGGAGTCGAAGTTTCTTCGAACCTCAACTATGGTCGGTTCATTGATTCCAAGGTTGCAAGAAAACTTGGGGTTCTTGCGAAAGTGCAGCGATACTTCACACCGAATCACCCTGTTCAAGGCTAAAGTTCGATCTTGTGTGGAGTACTATTATCACATTGGGGCTGGGGCTGCCAAATTTTGGACTCGATGGAAAGGCGTGCAAAAAGGCTCATTGGTGACCTAGATCTGGTGGGAACCAAGCTGCAAAGCCTTGAGGACACACGCAGGGTTGACAGCCTCTCGGTCTTCTATAGGATGCATTTTGGAGAGTGTGCGCAGGAATTGTTGGAAATAATTCCCCCATCACCGTTTCTCCTTCAAAGAACTCGGCGTACGGCGGGTATCCATCCTTGCGTAGTGAACGTACCACCTGCACGGACGACGCGGTTTGCGTCTTCATTCATAATCCGCACTGCAAAGGACTGGAATAACTTGCCCGCGTTGGTGTTCCCGGCTAGTTACGATGTGGAAGTCTTCAAGAGAAGAGTGAATAGGCTTTTATAAGTTAGTACGTTCAACATCATAGACTTATTCACCACTTACTATCAGGTAGGATTGTTGTCAAGCATTAACTTATCTTATGTAAAAAAAGAAACCGTTGAAGCAATACATATATATAGCACTTGTAGAGTAAACGAAAAAACAGACAGGCCACCTGATGGTAAGTAATCGCCATCACCTATGGGCTAAGACACCAACTAACCAAACGTATTGATTTGTCACTGTACTGTTGTGAGATTTATTATTTAGCTATTATTAATAAACCTAGTACCGGTTCTAAGTAGCTCAAAAATAGACTTCAATATCTGTTAACCAGCTTTTGATTTAAACAGCCACCGACATTATGTACAGCTGGTAACTTGAAATGGACGCAACAAAAAGTAACTTTGATTTTTAATCTTTTCCCCTTCCTCGCACAAAACAGTCGAGTCGTACTATTATCGACAACCGTTCTACCTGATATAATCCGACATTGACGTTGTCACTCGGACACACAAGGTACCCGTCACGCCGGTCCAGTTCCTTACGGTGTCTCAATGCTTTAATCCTCCTCAATATTCTAATGGACCGAAATAACCTATAACAATGTCTGTTTTATAACATTTCAACTAGTTTTTAATCTCAACTAAGCTTAAGTCAGTCAAACGAGGAGTATTAAAATAAGGGATGTACATTTCATTATCATCTTCAACGTCTCCTTTATTCTACGATTAACTCCGAGCTCCAAATGGTCCAATTGTCATTAGATTTCGGGATCATGCCCAATGTCTAACAATAGTGTGTTTGAGCCCGTTGTGAATACAAATGATGTCTCTTATCTCAGACATTAGTATTAACCACCTGTCTTGTAAATGAGTAAGATGTGATCTAGTGTGTACTAGAGGTACATAAAGTTTTCCTTTTTGTTTGCAATGAACTACTACTACTATCAATATCAACGGTAACTCACTCGGCCAACACGTACTCGTCCTGGTGTATTCTGAGTCGGGCTCTGACTTCACAAGCCATTGACCGGTCTCACGAATATTACGGCGGTTTCCTTCAAAATATGTATTTTCAAATATGTATTTTAAATGATAAGGTTCTTGTCAACTCATATAACTCAATCAAAAAAATAACTTTCAAACAATTAGACTTTATACAATGGCACTTTCTTATTCGTATTTCTAATTTATCCCAGCAATTGGACTCCGGCCTTTAAAGAAGACCATTGCGAGACGCCAATCTTTCTTCGGCCAGAAAGTCGCTCCACATCGTGAGGCGACGTGGTGGCGGCTTTAGTGCAGATTGATAGAGCAATCAGTTACCAACTTAAGTATAGAAAGTTCTCTTGAATGATCACTTACCATGAGCACAAGTCGTACTATGTTTCAAAAAATTGTAACCAAGTATATGTATTTAAAAGCTTAAATTAATTTTAACCGTAAAGACCGTCGGCGGGATGCCAGACTTCGCCGAACGTGGAAGCCTACCTTGTACAATGTAATTTTCTTCGTCGCACTTACTTGTTATTCACTAAAATGCATCTAATTTTTATTTTATATAAATAAGCAATAAATCGCAATCTTGTTTCGCTATACGGAAACTACAATCGTGTACAACACCTTATCACAAGTGTTCATGATACCTGATTGACTTAGTATTCACTAAAGTACAGTTAAAATGTTTATCTGTTATGTTACATAATTAATCGATTATGTTATGTACCGAATAAAATCTATTCATATGCATACAAATTTATATTTATGAGATAAAAGCATTCTCCTTACAAATACATCTGTAAACTCCAATAGATTACTACTTTGCAGATCATTCCTTTGCAAAACATGTGATAAATTTTCCAACGGACAAATATTTGTCCCGATTCACTAATCAAAATATTGGCAAGGCATTAAAGGAGTCGTAAGTCTTCAGTGAAACTTCATCAAGTTTTATTACAGTATCCTTATTACAAATAAATTATGTTGTCAGCCGCAGATCACTTAGTTGAGTTAGTTGGAGTTCGAAAAAGGAATTCGGTCGCACCAATATTTTACCGTAACACAGATAAAACACACGTTTTGAACAAGAATATAAGAGATAAAAGATTATTCGAAGCTACCGAAAGCGAGTGTCCTCAAAGATTTATAACAACCCGCCGACCCGCATGCTCTACCGTTAGATAAATCGTTTTTTTCTGAATCGACATTGTCCTGGCTTAAAATTTAAAAAATAAGCCGAATAGAAGTCTACCAATAGAACTTTTTGGTCTCTAATGAGGGAACAACGTCAACTTTTATTTGTTTAATATCGTTTTAATGAAACAAACGTTTATGTACATACTTATCTACATATAATAAGGATATTAAACATATCTTGCGATTTTCATTTCATAATTATTTGACATTATCTTAATATTATTCTGTGATAAACTGCACGGAGGAATAGTTTTAATATAATTAATTAATTGAAATGATAAAAATGGAATAATGTCACTCGCTCGACACCCCGCCAAATCATCTGTCAAGCAGCCGAGTGTAGGAACAGATAATAAACACGGGCAACCCTCCTTCCGTTTCAGTCGATTACTAATCGATATTTTTCAATACAGTATTGTACACAGATTAAAAACCAGATGTTATTCCCCACATTGTTAAGCCAAATATAAAACCTCTTCGAGCCCTGCGCGTTGCGAGGCAATCTGGTTCCAATAACCCATTAACAACGAAATATTGTTTGAATTATTACCTACGAGGGAGTTAATTTTGATTTGTGAATACTTTCACAATCGGTAATGAGTAGCGAACGTATTTTTAGTTAATTTATGATCGGAGAATTTATAATGAATATAAGATTATCATGTTATGTTTTCAAAATTGCTTGGTTATTATAAATATTAATTTTTACTTTTTGTCCAATTATTTTGTTACCATGTTGCTATTTATTATTACATACTTCATTTACGTCGTCACCTGTGCGTCTACATGTTAATCAAGTCCAATGATTGAAATATTAACCTTCGACATAGTGTTCTGGATTTAAATTCATAGTTAGGGCTATTATTTATTAATATTATCATCCAATGGGGTACAAAGTAAATCGATGCGCAATCGATCTATAGTATACATTATAAGTTTGACTTTCCCGTGAGAGAAAACACACCTATGAGACAATCATGGGCTGCGAGTGATCATCAAACATATTAGAATGTCTAATTTCGACAATCACAAAATTAAGTTGAGCCTCAAATTACACTATGTGTACGAGTGTGTCATCCACGACGGCGACGCACGCAACATAATTGTTGCTTCCAAAGGATATCTGTGAGTACAATGAGTGTTATCATCCCCTGAACTATCATAATTTCCTCAAAGTTTATCTGTTTCAGGTACAGGCCTAAGAATTTGGGTTCTAAGCATAATAAATGTGGTGTTATATACCTGGCTGTATTTAAACAAACTGTATATAAAACTAACTCGATAAAACGATGAAAGCTAGTGTCGAATTTCTTGTAATATCTATCCATATTTATCTTTTAATATAACAAAAATTTCTGTTGTAGGAAACAACTTTACATTTTCCAGCCGTCAATTTAGGAAATTAAGGTACGTACCAAAAGTCTACTTACCAACACCCATTTCAGATTGAAGTAGTGTTACACTGCATTGAATCAATTTTCTTTTTGCAGTAATAGATACAATAGTTCTTATCTGAATCGGAGCTGAACTCTATCAGTCACGTACTTATTTTTTATGATATCCACGTCACAGAAATATCAAAAATAGAGAAGAGAGATATCATTAAATCTCTACTAATATCTTTGGTCCACACCATAATTTAGCTCGAACCGCCTGCAACTTGCGACAACACCATTTAATGTTGGCTGGGAAACGACACTCACCGTGACAAGAAATAATTCGTCTCAGAAATGTTCCTTTCGCAAAGGCTTTTATCCTCAGGTGAATTAAACTTTAACATTCGTTTACGAACACGCGCTTTCATAAACGTCTTACGTGTTTTCAGATTCTAGGATGCACAAGATTTAAATATTTGTTCAGATAAAAAATCTTATCTCAAAGATTTTTATTTGAAGTTAAAAATTCTCTCAGTATTTTTGTTCTGAACGTATTATTAAAGTCGTTATTATCTCGAAACAAAAAATACTTACCTAGAGTTAATTTGAAAATCTTAATATGGCTTTATTTACTGAATGGGCGTACAAATCCAATTTAATAGTATTTCTTACAAGAGACCGTGGAACTTCGTAATCAAATAGAAAGGGATGACACCAATTCCACCTCGCAATCATTAGTTACTCTCAATAATATTTAATAAGTTATGTGGACTTTAAATTAACAAATCGATGTCGACGCCACTACTATAAAAATATATCAAATTTTATGTCCAAGCTTACCTGAAAATCATAATAATTTTTTAGATATTGATCCATCGTTGGGTCCAAGTCAACGCAGGCTCTTGCGTCTAGTGCAATTGCGGCTTGTTCAATAACAAAAAAGTCAATGGTAATACGGCCCTCCTATTGGATACACTTATCTCGGGGTTCTATACCACAGAGTTGAAGCTGGATGATGGTTGTGCATTATTGTAGGATTTTATTTGCCTGACTAGCCTCAACCCGCCTAGTGCCGACCATTAGCTTTGCCGGTTGCAATGTCGGAGATGCAGTTAACAAGCGGATTTCTCTTCGCCTTCCTGGCCGGTAATGCGTTAGTGATACCTTCGGTGTTAAGAATGTTTTTGGGTGGCTATGACTAGCTACCACTTTTGGGTGAAATGTATAATCTTTTAACGGTTTTTGTCAATAAAAATAATACAGATACAACTAGCCTGCAATTCATTTAAAAATAAAGACCAGGACAGTTCTACATTAATGTTGTTTGAATGGTCTATGTGCATACACGTCACGAATAAAAATAATTTATTATTGATTTCATAGATATTTCGATGCAATACTATGTTATGTTGTTTTTTTATCGTTAAAAATATAGTTAGAAAATATATTAGAATATCTTTGAGGAACATTGCATTCCCCGTCGATATAACCAGTGTAATTGATTTAGGCGTGCTCTGTACACAATAAACCAGTACATTATCAGTCCATATCGTCACTCTATTGTTTATGATCGCGAGTATCATCTGTCATATTCCTTAGACAGAACTAGTTTATTTATGCGCCTCTACCGCCTTAGATTTATTTACTATTATTGTACAAAAGGTTTATTGGTCTTTATTGCTTCAAATGTAATTGCTTGCTTCATACGTTTGTGTGGCGTCCCTCATAGTAATTTTAATACTACGATACGATTTGTATATAGTTATTATGACTTATTACATACATTACGTATGACAGATTTTATATACACATTAGAATATATTACTTTAGGTCTACTGTTAGGTTAAGGAGAGATATAATATAATAAGATTGTTATTTATATTGTTATCCGACGCCCTAAAGGGCGAACCACATGAAGGTACACGGTTACCAGCATCGTATTCGTAACACAGTGTGTTATTAATACACAACCTAACATTTTAAGGCTATTGTTAGAACGATGGTGATAACTAAATAGGTAGGTAGGTAGGTAGGTAACTAAACTAAAAAGAACCTTACCGTCGGATTAAGCGGAGTCGATTCTGCGGAGTTCAGACCTCTAGCAGAAGGACACTGGTGCCTCCTGTGCCTCGTCCGCAATGATCTACAACCAGCAGTAGGTATGGAGCACCTCAGGTACACCCTAACAAAAGTAATCCAAAAAATAGATACAAGGTACTTGGAATATAAATTAAATTATTTTGGTCTCTTTTTATATTTTCAATTCAAAAATTAAAACTCCACCTAAAATGAAATGATTTTGATCGAATTTGTTTTTTATTCAGTTCAAAAACGAAGGGAGCGCCAAATGAGTTTCATCCACTGATCGAGTCTCGAGATAGGTATCAAGCTGAAGTGCTTTTGCAAACTTTAATCGTTTTCCAGCCGTGATTACGATTTCAATTCCAATTTTGATAGAATTTTTACATTTGCTGAGCACTCTACGTTTCGTGCCGTATACGAATAAAATTCCCCATAAGTAAAGTACCTAATGCAATGTACACACTAATTTCCGTCGCGAGCTTAAACGTGATTCGCATAAATTGATTCATGACATCGACGAACAGAATTCGATAAAATGTGTGCAAATATTTTACGCGACTCGCCAACGCGCAACCTATCCTATTTGAAAACGACGAAGGAGAGCGGTGTTCTTATGCGTAATTATTTAGAAAATCACAAACGAAGCCAACGACGAAATTTAGGATTTCATTAGTAGATATAGATACTGACTGAAACGTGCGAAAGGTGCCATCTGTCGGTGACGCGCAGGAACTAGAAGTGTTCCCCGCACCGCGGCCCCTCTCACCCTCAACCAGCATTCGTTCGTTCACTCGCCTCAGTCGGCTGGCCGCTCGGCCAGTCTTTCTCCGCACGTTGTCATTGTAGAACGTGTCGTCTAAAATTAATATACGTGTCTGCCGGTATTATTGTTTCAAACAATCGCTCAGCTGATTTGTGACTTCGCTCCGTTGCGATTATTAGTGTAAAAAGAATCACTGGAAAGTTACCATCGAAGATATTCGTACTAAGACGACCGTCGTGTCATTGAAGAAGTAGTCAGACGAATGTAAAAATATACGCGTCGCAGAGAACGGTTCCAACGCGTGTGACTGATCGATACTTTTAAATGATAACATGAATTCAATTATATATCATTCGGGAAGACGGTGAGAGGATTTGTGTTGAGATTTGTTTGTGTTGTGGTGGACGTCGTGTGCACCGGTTGGCGGACTGTGTAAAGCGGTGAGTTCGAGTTATCGGATATCGATTTGACGTATTTACGACATAGTGATAAGGTTGGGATTTGTTTTGAAGCGATAAATAGCCGAGGGCTGATAGGGTGCTAAAAGTACTGCACAATGCAGGTACGAATCAGCAGAGGCGCGGAGAGTACGGAGACTGCCGCGCGGGCCGCAGCGACCGGTGACTATCGATATCGATAGCCTATTTGCATAGGATCCAGACTACCGCTAAATGTAAACACTATAAAAATGACATTAAATCAACTAGATGACCCTCATCTTACTTACGTAACTGCATATTATATTATAACCCCCGATATTCAAATAGATTTGTTTGTAACATGTGATATAAGGTAAAACGATCAACGAAAAATTACAGAAATGTAAAACTGTAGGAAGCCTGAGAAACGTTAATCTGCTGCGTGAATTACAAATTTTACGTTACAGAATAACTTAATTTTAAAATAATTATTATACGTGTATAACAGTACAACTAACCTAGCCAAATATCTATATGCACATTAAACTCCATTGTTAATATTTGGATTGGTATTATTATCTACTGGGTAAGGGTCGGGTCTAAATTCCAAAGTGCCTGATGTGAAACTATACCTATGTGCTTTGTGTGGTATAACGATTAACAACAGGGATTAACAGCGAACCGGCGTATCGAAACTTTCTAGGACCCTGGAAAGCCTCCGACAACAATTAACGACCGTTATCTAACGATAACAACCAAGAGCGAGCGACCGCGTAGCGTATTAAATCCTATTTACACGAAATTTGTTATTTCCAATAAAATTAAATGTATTAATGGATCATTATATTCCCATTAAATTTAAAATGTCCATGCAATCAAATTGTCAATGCCGTCAGCCAAGACGCTCAAGATTACGCACGCGCCATTATACTAATTACATACGAAATATATTTACCAAAAATACCATCACTTGCTATCGTGCAAAATAAGGGATATATTTTGTTAAGCACACCTTTGTATTGCCAATTTGACATGTAAGGCGCTCCGTCTATCCTCGAGTGCAATCGAGCCTCGACTGCTAGTGATGCACCCTGATGACAGGTCCCGCCCGTTGGTGGTCTTTGGGTTCTATCTTGCATGGCGGTAAGATATTTTCCTCGGCCGGCTACCTACCACCCTCCTAAAATCGGCCGTCCAATGTTTCATACATGTTTCGGTCGCAGCGTCAGAAAGCCGGCAATAATTCGTCCCCTGTTTCCTTTTCTGTAATACCTTTGGTGTTACTGAAATGTACGGTCAACGGTGACCACTTACCGTCAGTTGGCTTGTCCGCTCGTTTATCTTCGAGTTATGTAAAAAAATAGGATAAGTAATTCCTAATCCTTTATTTCTAAACTTACACAGCAAATTCAAAATCATTTATTCATGTAGGTATAAATACTAACAAACTGCCCTCGCTTCGCTTCGGGAAGACTACGCTTCCTCACGCTAAGAAGTAATACTGGCATTATTAAAAATTAATTTATAACTTTTTTGTTTGTAGACGGATTGCAATGAAACGAACTAAGTATTAAGTGCTGCTCACTGCAATATATTAGTAAAAACCAGAACGAAATCATTAAGGAAGTCATTGAACCAGCAAATTCTACCACATTTCTCAGAATCACTATAGACTCACGATTACAATGGAGTCCTCATATTGAAATCTTTTCTGGGAAACTCAATTCCACTGCCTACCCTGTTAAGAAAGTGAGGCTCTTAACGGACATAGAAACAGCATCACAATATATTTTAGATAATATTATGAACGTTAAAAAATACTCTGATAGTTTTCTTAGGAAGAGTGATGTTCACAATGTTAATACTAGGAATAAGGCTAAACTGATTGTTCCAAATTTCAGACTTAGCAAAACTGGTGGCCCTTTCATGGGCAGATGGGTGAATATTTATAATAGAATTGCATTACGATTGACAGAAATGCCATATTGTAAATTTAAGGCTCACGACAAAGGCGTTCTTATGCGGAAAGGTTATTACAAACTTGATGATTACTTTCAGGATAAGACTGCTTGCACATGAGTTTAATATTAAGCCAATTCATAGCCATAAGTGCGTTCTGTAACTGTGAGTAGGAAAAATAACTACCGGAGAGTTTCGTGCCGCTTCTTCTTCCGAGATCACTCACGGTAGGGATTTGTCGAAGCGATGGCGTAGTTTGAGGTTCGAAAAGTGTTTGTAAAAACTAACTTCAAATAAATATAATTTCATTTCATTAAGGCCGTTCCTGAGATAAACGTCAATAAACCCACAGCCAAAGACCCCTAATAATGTTTTTTCTCATATATAGTTCATGTACAGAAAGCGATCAGTTATAATTTTATTATTACTATAGATGGATATAGTTGTACACATCATATTTTGCTTCTACTACCCTTTCATAAGGTGCGTTGACGTTGAGGAGAAAAAACGGCGAGTCATCAAAATTTATCACCGATATAAAATATAATACACCCTTCAACAGTAGATACTTGCTCATTGTGAACTCAAATCATTCACTTAGAAATATAAAGCACCAAAAGATAACGTGGCTCCCAATTTTATTTAAAATCTGGATAAATTGAAATGTATGTATGTATGTAAATGAAACATTTCAATTGTTATTTATTAAATGTAATTAACACGTAACCGATCACACAATGTAACATCACATAGAACGGGGGTGCGTTTGCCACAGCAGCTCCGCTCCCGTTGTTGTTGTCACGCAAACAAAAAGTATCGGGAAACGGCCAAAATAGCTCCACGTACATAACGGCGGGCCGCGCACGAGCCGCCGGCGGCCAACAATCGATGCACTCTCTCATTAGCGGTCGAAAATAACGCTCGTGACTCGAGCGCGCCTGACTCACCCACCTTCCACGGCGATCGACTACCGGCTACCGGCTACCGGCCTGCCCGCTAGTGCGTCCCCGCAGGCGTCCCGTTCGTGTTAACCACGATGATTTACGATGTTATTTATAGAAGAATTAAACAGATTACTGTTTTAAAACCTATAATAAGGCAATTTTTTTTTTTGGATCATGTACAAATAGTAAAATTTTGGTTCATCTGCCCGGCAGGGTAGCGGAGTTAGTCAATGTCTCCTAGGAATATCAGAGATGTAAAACATGAGCCATACCAGAATCCTCATAATAAATAAGTGTCGCTGTTAAAGTTATTACTTTTCGTTTATAGCTTAAAGTTAATTTAAAAAAATAAAGAGTTCGTTATGAAGAAGGCGTTCTTGTTATTTCCCATGCTTGGTAGTATAAATATTTTACTGACAACATGTTTGGTTCAGCATTTTACATGCACGCTTTTGTATCGTATCGATCAACGATCTATGTAAAATATACGAGCGGTACTTTACGGTTATAAAAAGGTTTTCTACATAATCGTGAAATACTTATGTTCTTTATTTGTTAGAGAAAATGAATACAACACAAGTACACACAGGAACTTCCACCTACAACGAGTTAGACACGAGCACAAGTATTATAAATTCCAGTCACAATAGAATAAATATACATTTATATACTCAGACACCGGTGTGTATTTAGTAACAATTAACAAATGTAACTATACTTAAGAGTAACACGAATAGGAGGCGGTTACCGAAGCACGCCGGCCGCGTGCCCCATGTCGCGCCAACCGGTATGTCGAGTACACGGGGCGGCGGAGACGAACTCGCGGACTCACGGACCATAATGACCAGCCGGTGATGGAATATACCACGTAAGGTGTATGTATTATGTATTGTATTTTTCACATTACATCTTAAAATTGATGAAATTTGATGAAAAAGCATTGAGGTTGTTACAAAAAGTCATTGTTTGTTGGAATATCGCTAGGACACAGTGACCCACCGCGAGCTAACAAATATTACGACATGCTTAATCTGTTAGACTTACGAGCTCCTAGTTGGGGGTTTACATTTAAACACTAAATCAGGCGGTCCACCACTAGTTTTAATACTAATAAATGTTTATGATCGATTATATCCTATTATTTCTGTATGTCTATAACTAAAACGTATAGTGATCCATCACATAATCTGAACGCAATAACAGTGAAGTATTTAAAACGAGAGCACACACTACGTTTGTAATCACTGAAACAACAAACAATACGACGTGCGCCGCGGCCACGAACACAACCGCACACCAACATGTACATGTACGCACGCAGAGGAAAAACTATCACATCACCGTCCAAATACATGGTCCGGTCCGGCACCGGGACCACGTCCGGCCACAACGAACTGGCGGCAGGTTGTGTAACGGAGTATAGTTGTGTGTGTGTCAAGTCGCGTCACTGCCACCGCTATCGACGTGTACCAAATGTTAACAAAATGCAAATCGTACAATACTGTACAATTAAATATTTCCAAGAACACCTGTAAAATATCTTATTTAACTGTTGTTTTTTTAATATTCAAATGTATCTAATATGTAACCAAAAGTGCAGCTAAGAATATTTATTTGTAATAATAAAACTGAGTTATTAGCGTTG
>DWPT01001573.1:0-18292 GCA_018251895.1 Agathymus mariae mariae
TGATATTGATCAAATATTGATTTGAAAAATATTATATCATCAACAGATATACAATATGTTAAATCCAGCTTTCTAACTATCGATGCAAAATATAATGAACAACAAGATAGAATGTTCTGTCGAAGTACAGATCATAATATTTTCTTAGAGTATTAAGCCTGTCACATAATGAAGATACTATAGCGTTTATTCATATGATAAATTTGGAGATAATAAACAACAAACAAGTTAGGTACATGTGTTTCGATATTATGTATTAACAGATCAAAATACGTAACGTTATAGATCAATATAAATATATAATATGCAATTAAGTATTATCCATAAGTATTATGTTTTAGTAACCAATACTGAAAACTCTGTTTGAAGATATTATTATTATAGTATCTTCACTGTTTGTGGGGGAGCAAAATAAGCGAGCGAATAGCTCACAGACCTTACGGTGTGGAATAATTTTCGTGGCAGTTTCTAAATAATGTTAGCCCTTAGACCATGCCTTTGGACATCATTCGAACAGTGTTCTTCAGCGCTTGCCGCTTGTTGCAGAACCATATTCTGATCACTTCTCGTTCGTAGCCGAGTTGATGCGCTAGACCCGTGATTTCAGTGCCTGAAAATGAACATTCAAATGTTAACACAATGTTATTGTACCTTGAATTTTTGTAAATATAAATGAAGTAATAAGTCACACCAAATCAGCTTTTAACCCTGTAAATAGATTAGGTTCGACCGTGTGTGGAGTACTGATGTCACATTTGGGCTGGTGCTGCCAACTGCCAGTGACTCTACAGATTAATGTTTGTTCTCGGGTTATGGATGTTTGTGTATGTCCACGCCACCCACAACACAGGAAATCCGAATGCGGGGGTGTGGGTGTGTAAACGTTATTATTATTATTATTAATGATCCGATCTGGTAGAAACCAACCTGTAAAGCCTTGAAGCACAGGCATAGGGTTGTCCGCCTTTGGGTTTCCTATAGGGTAGATTTTAGAGACCGCAGGAACTGATCGACCTAATTCTCCCATCGCCGTTCGTCCGTCGAACAACTCTACGTACGGCGGGTATCATCTGTACGTGGTGAACGTATTGCCTGTATGGACGGCGCCGTTTGCGTCGTCATTTACTGTGCGCGCTGCAAAAGACTGGTACAACTTGTCCGCGTCGGTGTTCCTCCCTACTTACGATGTGGGAGTCTTCAAGAGGAGAGTGAATAGGCTTTTGTAAGTTAGAGCGTTCGACGAGCGTAGAAAGCAAGGAATCGAGATTATCAGTGACAGTATATCTACAACACCAAGGTCATCACCGACTGGTTGCCGGTCAAGAAGATAACAATGAAGCCTTATTTATTTTCCTGCTTAACAAGAGCTCCAATGCTTGCGACAAACAATACAACATTTCATATCTGAATCTAAAAAGAGGGTGACAGTTAGCCGGGTAGTTTCAGGAACATTTTGAGTAAGGTAAGTTAGTTTGGACTCAAGGTTCCAAGTATCTGTTATACACCAACACACTTATACATCGATATACCAAAATATTACTTTGGCATGTTAAATTACATTTATTTGAATATTCATTCTACAATATAATCACGCTGGCTGGACGGGATTTTGACTAAGATGTTGAATATGTTTTGGAATACAATACAATATACATGTTATTGCACTACTACTAACGTTTAATTTACCTATCGAGGAACAGTTGTGTAGGAACAATAAAAATAATATATGTAATGATTTGTGTATTTATAAAAGGTACAGTCACGAATTCGACATAATTATTCAACGTGTCGATGCAATGTGAGAGATTTATGTTTTTTTTTTATATAAAATAAGTTAATGCTTATGTTATGTAATCTTTTTCTAACGATCCATACAAAAAATCTAAGATGTTAATTTAAAAAAATCGATATGTCAACTATACGAGCACATCACTTGTAGTTATTGGCTTGACTGACAGAACGGAACGAGCGGAAACGTCACGCATTCAGTAGTTCTCATTAGTGCTTTTTGTTTTAAATTAAATAAAGAATTACCAGATGGGTGGGTATTCCTTTCGAAGTGCGCATTCAGCAGTTCGAGCGCTTGCGGTGTGAACGACGTCCGTCGTTTGCGCTTCTTGCTAGGCTCCATGCCTATGAAGTCCGTGAGGTGGTTTTGACCGGACGCGTACCTGAAATTAGAAAATCGACTTTAATGCAGGAGACATTAGCTATGATGACATTGGCTTATGATAGTGAGTGTTTTGTTTTATATGAACTTAAAATAGTTGTGCAGTAGTATGTGTACGGAATTGTTATTAGCACTAATCTCTGTTATATAAAAATATATTGGATGGGATGGCTATCGTCATTCAAAATTGGTGCTTTACAGATTCGCGGCATTGTGGCGCTGTGCGTCTCGTTTTGTACTAGTGTAAGAGTTGAGAACAATTTTTTGTGTTTAATGGTTTTGGACAGTGTCCTTCTTACGTATGTAATATTAAATTGGCTCTTGAAAATTACCACTGGAATTGGCACAGAGAAAAAACGAAAGAACTAAGTTTCTATGCCGCAGTTTTCCTATTCCTGAGTTTCCTGAGAAGTTACTTACAGCTGATTTCCGCACTTTAAACTGAATCGCTTTAACGCTGCACAGGTGAACCAGGTAGGTGACGTCATAGATAAACTATAGCAATAAATTATATTGAATATAGTGTTCTATTAAATATTTTATTCCGAAGGTATCTATGTACATTGATTAAATAGATACAATTTCTTAAGTTGCATGCAACATTCTATTGAATGAATAGAATAGCTCTTCAAGAAAACATTTATTTATTTATTTGTTACGATCCAAACATTTACAATGGAACAAAGTCAACCTTTAGGCAAAATTGAGAAGCGACGAAGGTGGTGCATAAGAATAAAATAAAAAATAGGTACAGTATACTATATATAAACATTGTTTTTGGATAAATCACATATATACATATTAATACAAATAAAGTATAAATATATATTTAATTAATCTGTGAAGTCATTCGTACGCGGGTCCTAGTCTGTGACACGTCCCAAAGGTCTCTTAGTTTCGGGTATAAAGAGAAAACGCATTATTTTTATTGAACTAAATTAAAAAAAGGCCAATATTCATTACATCTATTTGCTAGGTCATTTATGATGAATTTACAATAATATATTTCTATCGAGCTGATCTTTCATTAAGTGAAGGTAGACTGTACTGTAACTGGCAACTGGTTTTGCGTTTATGAAGGTGATGACCCACTGTACGAAAGTCCTGGCCTTTAAAATTGCCAAAACTTTGCAAGACGAGAAGCTATAGATTTTATTGAACATTAGGTAATTAAGAATAACATATTAAGCATGTTCAGCCCGTGCCTAAAGGAGTTTCACTATAATTATTTATTGAAATTTATTGATATTTGGTCCTAGGGTGATCTAATAAAGAAGGGTGAAAAAAATATGTTGATCAATATTACTATTCTAATTGGTTTTGTTTATCTGTTGCATACAGTCAAAAAGAAAAAAAAGTACTCCAGTTAGTCATATTGTATAAAAAAATCCGTGATTACATAGACGATGTGTACTGGATACTTTGACTTATGATCGCCTGGCACACATTTTTAAACTAAACACAAAAGTTTGAACTCGATTTTTGGCTGTGGATAATGTTTTTAATGGTGTTTGTCTATGGAATCTGTGACAAAAAGTTTTTAACATCAGCGCGCGAATTAAAGCCTTTATTATTAAATGCATTGTATATTATAAAAATCATACATCCATTAATGCATTAACCATAGCTGAGCGAAGAGCATAACGCATTCAGTTAAGTTATTTTAAATCAATAAAAAATCATCGCCGCTTATACCGTTCGCTTGACTAATGCATTCGAATCGAAATAGAACAGCCGTCTCAAGTTCATATCGGAAACCAAAATAATGTATCTATGTGCCAAAGTATAAACCATCGATGGACATAATGAACCTTGCTCTGGTTTCATAATGCTAGCGGCATTTAAATTTGTTACATAAATGAATCTTTAGTGTTATGAGCAAACGGCCACATCTGTTTTACATGCATCCGAATATTGAGCACCGGGCCTATGTCAAGGACTATAATAAACCCTCACACACTGCCACACATACTAACACATACAAACATCTTTGTTCCCGTGATAACGCAGCAAGTGGCACAAATGGAGTCAGGGTCTTGGGTGTTGGTAACTCATTCGTATGTGACACGCCATTCGCGATACGGACAACCCTATTGCATGAAAAGGGAAACCTATTGTCTGCTTCTTTCACCACTGGATACAGAGAACCTAATGGACTTGGAGTATGGGTATAGGGGCGTCTAGTTTTTGTTTTGGCAAAACGGATACGCGGTAATTAATTAATTTTAAGATATCGTTACAGTCCAGATGTACCCTCAATAATTCAATTCCTAATCTCCAAAGTAACCTATTTTGAAGCGACTCCCTGCTAACTAATTAGGTTTGATATTTGTCTAAAATACCTCCTCCAAAAGAAACACCGAACGAGTATAAGATAATAAATTAAATGCACCCATTAAATAACACATAAATATTACTGGATTGTGGAATTTGTGTATTGTGCTTCACCAACCATTACTTTACATTACTTGGACAAATACCCCTCGAAACTGAATTATCGATGTCTAGAATAATCTAATGCTTGACTAATGTTAACCGGTATTAACATCACCATGGTCCTGTAACCGAAACACCATAAAAATATTTTACAGACGATTCGAAAAGCGCGGTGGTAGCTTAGAATGAAACAGAGCATCCGTTATTTAGTAGCAAGCACAACGAGCAGGTAAGGACTTGGCTAGGGTCGGACACAAGGACAGATTAACGTTTACACTCGCACCCCCGCCCTAGGATTCACTGTGTTGTGGGTGGCATGGGCATACACAAATATGACATTACAAAGACCCGTTACCCGAGAACAAACATTTATCAGTCACATAAATGTCTACCTACCCTGGCTGGGAATCGAACTCGGAACTTCACGCTCGGCAGGCAGAGTCACTACCAAATGGGCTATGGGGTATGCGATGATATTTCACTCATAATTTACATATTCTTCAAACTACAATTTGAAATATTATCACAAATTTCTTATATAATTACTGTTAACCATTTGTTAATACACGTAGTACAAACAAAATATACCATAGAATTTAAAATATCCGTTGCAATACACATAAAAAGAAACTATTTCTATTTCACTCGTAAGTTAACAGACTACCTTAACCCTTAACATGCAAGGGTTAAAAGGGTGTTAAAGTAATTAACACTTAGTGCCACTATTAGATAAAGTGATGCCGATTCGCTCCTTCCCTTAACCCTAATGAAGAAGTAGATAACAACATTAATTCAAGGACCTTCGTTACTCGTTACCAGTCATCCCTCGTTAAAAATTACCAAGGAGAGGCCACGGGATTGCAAATTCACGATTTGCAATGTTAAATTTGTCCCGTCGCATCCAGTTAATGCATTTTGATGATGCAAAATGTAAAATCGATAGATCCTAGAGGTCTTAAAGAATATTAGTGCGCGTTGACGACTTAAACGACACCTGGTGGGGTTATAAATGTTTAAATCGGATGTTTTGTTGTCCCGTTCCCGATATAGACTCGTTATTTAAATTACGCAAGACAAATACATATTTAGATGTTTTAAGATGATGGATTGAATGACACAACTTAAAATTATTAACAAAGTTTAACGACATCCATTAAATTTTTTCTTCTAGGTTAGGTTAGGTTACGTTACAAAAGGTCACTCGGAGGAATCGCTCAGGTTACAAGTAGCATCAATATATTAAGTACGGAACTATATTTATAAAAAGCTTAAGGTATTGTTATGTGTGTGATCGTACAAGAAATTAAATGTTATCATTAATAAGATACAAGCAAAATACTATATTTACATCTAGTTCAACATCTTAAAATAACCATGCGTTAAGATATGACATACATAATAATATGTAGATACATAATATATAGATTATTAAACTCCCAAACACCTTTTACAATGTCACGTGGTAAATCGATCTACGTGTAAAAACCAAGCTAACAACATAAAACAAGGTTTATCCCGAAAAAAGCGTAGTTAGTCCAGATTTGAGAAATGTTCAACGTCGATAAGCGTTCCAGGCCAAATGTGAGACACGACACGGTTGCACAAATTACGTAAACTCACTCAAACAATCATATTTACCTCTCCTCGGCTTCCTTCATCCACCTTTCTAGCACCGGTTTGATTTTCTGCGCACTTTTTGGTGTTATATCCAATTTCTCAAATCTGTATCGAACATAAATCGTAATGTTAGAAACCTTTCACGCTCCGTTAACAAAAAAAAAAACAACGCGGCGTAAAGCGGGTTAAGACAACAGCGCATACTTTTATCCCAAATCAAACGAAGGCGAAACACAGGACATTGACATTGCGTTTACGATTGCAGATAGAAAAAAAAACAATAGGCAATTTAGACCGGCAGGGTAATCAGTTTGATTAATACCGAACGTAGTAACAATAAAACGAATTCAATTAGAAACGAAAGGTACGTATGCCAATGCCCTGGCTTTTGAATTGCGCAAAATGAATATTAATAAACATAAAGAGTAATGAAATAATACATCATGCTAGATTAGATGGAAAGCTTCAAATTACATGTCGAGACGTTACAATAATAAAATCTGATAATGTTCTCACAACAATTACTCAAAACGTCGAACCGACATGGTTTGGTAGTCGGTACGTTAATGCGGCGCGTTCGTCTTCAAATGTAGCATTCGAGCCGATGCATAGCGCCTTCTGACTATAATTACTCGTATGTAAATAACGTATACGTGTGAAAAGGAAAAGAAAGAACGCCAAAACCGGTAATTATAAATAATTTTATGCGGATTACATTCACGCGGTATGCACGGATCGTCGATCGAGATAAGATTACATTAAACAGCGTTGAAATACTTTGATTTAAAGACGGTGTTCGTATGACGGGCCGAAGCGTGTAGTTAATGCATGTTACAATGTGTATCTCGGAAGCTATCTGCGTTATTGAAGCGTGTTGCTAATGATAAAGCAGACGTTAAACAGAACTTGGGCATTTGGAGAGCATTCTGTCCAAACTTCGTGTGCAAACATTTGATCGGTATTTTATATACGCTCAATAATGAAGTTAGCTCCGTGTGTAGGGGTAATAAACAAAACACATACATGTTTTGTTGCTGTGAAGACAACTGAGCTGCTAGCATCTGCGAAGCCAGGGCACTGGGGACGGTAAACATCATGTTAGACTGTTTGCCCTTCAAACCGAAGGATGATACAAAACGATGAATATTTAGGAAGGAAATAAAGTCGCACGCTTATCATGATAAATATCAACGACGTTTGTTAGCTAGGATTTTGGTATGTGGGAGCGAATGGGGTACGCGTGATTTATTTATAAAAACATTCTTAACTTCTTAGGTACTAGATACTTTGTACGGTACATTGGAGCTTGAAGCGATTGTTTAAAAAAATCACGGGTCTTACAGTTACGTATACATATTAAGGTCTTTCAATTTAACCGTCAAGTGTATTACCATATATTACCGACCTCAGGGCTGCAATTTTATTTCGGGTTTGTTACATAAATAAAATAACTTCAAATGAATATCTCCGAAAATATTTTGGTACCGTTTCTAAAATTGCTACCAATCTGTAAACAATGCTCGTACACTCCTACAATTCGTAACCACTCTCAAACAACACAGTACCAGTCTTATTGGGTGGATTATATTAGTGCGTTTGAATCTCCGATGGCACCTGTACGAAATCCAACAGCCAATCAATTAAGTAAGTAGAACATTTTTATCCATAGCAAATCAAGGGATTCTAAGATTACTTTTAATTTTATTTTGTTATAAGTTTTTTTGAAGACTGTAAAATTTTGTACACATATTAAATACAGAGGTCGCGATCACTCAATCAAAAGTTACCATTCTGCGTGTTAATAAATTGCATTATAATGTTCAGCTAAGAGATCTCCTTCTTGGACAAGAAGCGCCCTAACTAACTCTTTGAGCAAAGCAACCCACCACACCAAATATCGATCTGTTGCTCGAGTCGTACACCACTTAAAACTGCATAACTTGGCAAATTTTATAGGACCCAAAAATGAACGTTGTATTAAAATTAAGCTTTTATATAAACATAACAATAGTGTGCGTCTGTACGCTTCGGCGCAGTCCGTCTCATAAGAATTTGTAATAGGAACATGCTTTATTCAATATTTTCAAACGCAGCACGGCAGTGGCAATGACCACGACTGCATAAACCGTTAACTTGGAGAACAAATTACGAATTTGTGCCGTAGGCTGAAATGGTTCAGCCGATCCAGTTGAGTATGGCACATATCAATAGCTTTATTCTTATGTATGATCATCTCTATGCACGACTAACTCTCTGGGTACTTTCTCGGATTGTCGTGAATACCTGTATATCTATGAGTTGTACATTCTCAAAAGGGTCAAAGGTCTGTCAGGTAAAAAGGTTTCTTATGTGTAAACGACAATAAAACGTGCTTATCGTATTTTTTTTATGTCAGAAATGTTCATAAATTGATAGACTCACAATAAGTGGCTAACGGTACATAATGGAAATACAATTTGATAGTCGGTAGAATCAAGCTGTTACTTCCGCTGTGAAGTAAGTATACTTCAGTTTTTAGATTTGAAAATAGAATGAAATCTGAACTATTATCAGTGACGACAAATATAGTATGTAATATCTGAACTAGCATCAGTTACGGTAAACACAGTAGTGTTTGAACTAATATTGGTTATGGCTAATATATTGAGGGTTGACCTCTTATTGATTTGTATACATTTAGCAAGATCGGTCAAAAAATATTCAATGATTTTGAACTTTGTTGACACTTTTAATATAACTAAAAGTTGTCCATTAGTCGTCCACGCGAGTTTACTACTATTTTCTAGAATGAAAACACATAAATAATAGGTCATTAAATAATGTAGATACATAATATTACCATATTAGTATAACCAACACATGAGGTATATTGTGAATTGAAATTTTAATAGACATTTTTGACGTTTACATGGAAGTCTTGCTAAATGTGTTAATATGTTCGAGTTATAATTTAGGTTATTTTAAATAGGTGAAAGCATTGTATGTCAAGAATAAACTGTACCTTCATGTATATATATTATGTATCCTATACAGTTTTAAAATATAGGAAATTTTAAATAAACATTTTATATATTCACAGAATTGTATATGTAATTGTAAGTCCTTGCACTTTCGCTCAGGAATTTTAGACTCAAACCCTGCACGTGCCACTACCTGTAGTTAAATTTTACTTACTTGTAAAATATCGCGAGGAAACATGTTATCATGGGTGTTCTATAAAGGTCTCAAAGATGTGTGACGTGGTCGTTACGACGGGCTAACACTTCAACCTTCTAGATTTATATCCCCTGAATCTTACGCAAGATCCGAGCCCAGAGTTGTAACAGTTACTATTCGAGAAATGGTAACAATGACGTGGGCAAGTAACTTTTATTTTTTAACGAAAATCTTTGCGGTGTATAAAAACAATTTTTTCAACTTTTACGCAGTGGGTTGGTACTTAGCGATTGTTCGGCGACCAAATAATAAATTCTAATTATAATTCACATTAATTGAGTCCGGCATAGTCAAAGGGGTGACTACTTTGTGCCGGCATCACAATACAAAATTGGGGGGAGTCGAAAGAAAAATTAATGGAAAATGAAATCACGACAAAGACAAGGGAATTCTACTCTTTTAATTACACGAAAAAAGTAATTACGGCAAGATAATTAATTAACTGGAACAGAAGTAACGATTAATGATTTTATTATACGAAGGAGGTCGATGGGGGCCAAATTGAAATTTTCTCTGAATTGAACGACCGTAAGGACTCCAAGCAGTTGGCCTTGCGCGGACTGTCTCGTGTTAATTATCGATTAGTAACTCATATTTACTGTTATGGTTCAAACAATACAAATAACACCCAAATATACATGTGTGCAAATGAAGACTAAACTTTAAGATATAGATAGGTATAAAATACAATATTTAAAATATACCTATAGAACAGACTAGACCCCAATCGCTCGCTTCTGTTTTTGAAGTGATATCTGATCAGCATTGGAATTGTGATTGTTTATTTTCAATTGAAAGGCTAATTATTGGTTATCAAGAATTTAACTTACTTTTGCTTACTCAACTTTAACAACATACCCTACACTACTGATAAAGGTTACCATAGACAATCAGGCTTCATACCGGGTAAGTTTGATTTTATATGAATCAAAACATCCTGCGACTATTTCCGAAAGCTGGTAATCACATCTAAGCTACTATTTGCATCGAGGTCTGCTCGCTTAAAGGAAGACGTTTTCAGTTATTTGATTTGCATTCAATTTTATATTATAGCGTGTATTGTATTTAGTTATACACAAATATAATAAGTCCCCTAGCAATTACATTGTTTATAATCAGCGTTTTTATATTTTATTTCTTAACAATAATCGGTGCAAAAAATATGTAGGTACTAGTTTTTTTTTATGTAAATAGCCAACAACCCAGTAGACGAGTCACCCGATGGCAAATGGTCACCGTCGCCCATGGACATATGCAAGACCAAAGGTATCACTAATGCGTTGTAGGCTAAGAAATAAGAAGGAAGAAAGAAAGTACTGGCTCTCAAGCCCCCAGCCGGAACACGAAGAGTCGTTTGGCGGCTGACCCAAGCAACAGAGTGGCAGCTAGCCAGGTAGACTTTACAGAAAGATAATACAAACGAAGGTTACGTATTATGCTGAGACGTTTAGAAGATTTTTCCATTAAAAAAATCGATGATCGTTTCCGGCAAAAATATAGGTATCAAAAATAAAAATCGATCATACGTTTTACAGTGATGTAACGGTGCAACAAATTGAAACGGAAACGGATGCCGACGACTAAATTGAAACGCTTTGAGCGTGTACAACAATCCGGATACATCTTCATGTTTTGATACAATTAAAGTCGTTTGACGGATTTAACTGATAATTTTGTTAGTGATATAGAAGTTGCAAACGTGAATAAAGTAATTCGTGAGTTTCGAGGCTTTATTTACAAAAAGTTTGCAAGAATTGATGACTAAACATTTTTCTTAGGTACTTAACAAGTACTAACTTGCAACACTTTGACTGGTCGTCAGCCTTCTGTATCCAACGGGTACCGACTGTTTCCTTGCCATCAGACTTGCCATGTGAATGGAGGCAGTCTATGAACAATAAAATTGAAGAACAGTCGTCATTCGAGGATATTTTTTCCCCAAAGATTATTCGGTCATTCAAACTATGTGGCCATTGCATTCCAGTTTCAGACGGACAATAAGAAAACTATTTCCTTTCTTTGTTGGGGTACGTGCTATCCTCCTGTCCAGATTTAACACTGCCGATCCCATAACGTAAATAATTATCGTGTGAAGTTCACTCACTCATATTGTCAATTAAAATGCGCATGTTTAAGCAGTTTTAGTCTACCGTCGGGAAGAAGTCCTACTGCGAGGATAAATTGCGGTGCACGTAAATATGTCTATCAGTATATAATCAAACAAATCGTCCCTTATCGAGCTGGCTGCGAAAACTGCCTCCAACCTCACGTGGGTTATCCAGTGAATTTAGAACTATTTAGATTTATATCTCAGCACAACAAAGAACAGAGCGACAGTAAAATAAATTGGAATAACACCTAATTAGAGCACACGCTCTAGCTTGAAAGAAATGGTCTCGACCCAAACCGGAACGGAAGCCGTCTGAATGGTAATTAATTAAACGAATCGTAGGCACCGAAAGGAGTCATGCTGTTTTACAAATCACTTCAATTAGCGATATTAAAAAGTCAGTGTGATAACTGTTGTTGGCGTGACGATGAATAAGGTGAGGGGGATTCTTCTTTGACTCACTTTAATCTGCGGATGTCCGACTAGTCCTATAGTGTTCATTTACGATAGTAGTAAAGTTAAAGACCAAGTAAATTCAATTAATCACTTTGTCTGGTGCTGGTAGTCGTTTTAAACTGATGTAAATATGTATGTATAACTGCAATTTGAACATTATTTCAAATTGGTATAAAATTTATCTAAATATCACAGTGATTCTATAGGTCGTACGACATTTTAACTTTTCCTCAGCGTCATTTTGCTTCGGAATCAGTCGCTTTAAGTATTTTTGTCAGTGTGAGAACCGTTGGAGCAATTGACATACCTATTTACAAATAAGCGTTTGGTTAAAAAGATGTGATACACCTGTCGGCGATAAATATCAGCCGCAGTTTCATCTTAACGTCGGCTGGTTGGATTTTCCGTGACCTAGTTCAAATACAACAGAAATCATAACAAAATTTTTTATTGCAACCTCAGACGCAAAATCGGCGTGATAAAGTAGGGGCAATGAAAACGACTTAGTGACTGCCATTTGCCTTCCTCGAGCGACGAAATGCGTTGTTTTGATAGACGCATAGTTTTTATTTATTTGTATGAAGTGCCGTGCTGCTTTGAAGTTATTATCGTTTTACTGGTACCAGATTTAAAAAGGTTCCTACTCTGCAGTTCAAATAGTTTGAACCTACTAGGGTAACTTTGATTCATCGTAACAATTTAGGTGGTAAAATCGATTAATTATTACATAATAATAATTAAAATTGACAAGCGTGCGTCTTTATTTCCTGAATTCTTAACATTCAAGTATTCATCATTCTTTGCAATCTTCCAATACAATAAATCGTGACCTCTCCAAACTTCTGCAATATAGAAACTTATTGAAACTTACAAAAAGTTAAGAGGGATTCTTACCTGCAAATTGCGCTTTGGCTATACGCTGGACCCTCGGTAACGGATAAGGCTTGACCCACTTGGGTCTGCGTCAAGCCGAGACCCAGGCGCCGTAACTTGAAAGCCTTGGCGAACTCCTTGATGTCCTCCAGGTTGATGCCGTCTACCACGTTGCCCGATGATTGGCTAATGGTTGGTTGATCTAGAAACAGACAAAAAAATACTGTAATACCTTCAACCGACTTCAACCGATTAACTTGTTAGTATGCCACGAATCTCGCATAATTCAGGTCTATAGCGTATACACATATCACGCTACTTCGGAAGGAGGAATTTCACGGTCAGTTTTTACAGTTGGTTTTCAGGCAAAATACCTTTATACCACCGTACCGTCGGAGTTAAACTGGGTGGTAAACTAACAGTCTAGTTCGTTGTGCAGTAGGGTGCACCGATGGTTGGCTTTGGCTCCAGGTGGGAACAAATGGTAAATAAATAAATATTGCTTAATGGAGCCAACCTTACACTCTAAAATATATGATGTTTCCGATATGACTGGTGAATTCAGACAATTTTAATTAATATATTTGTGATTAAACATTATCATATAATTTCGTGTTTCTTATCATACTCAACATAAAGAAGCTATTACACATTACGCGAATGATACTGAAATATTATGAAAATTGTTTTAACGTTACTAGGATTGTGTAATTTTAGTAAAATTTTCGATATTAGTATGATGTTCATAATATTTTTTCCGAGTAAATTAAGTTAGTGGCATATGAATACATTGTATAAAAAAGAATATTATGAACTTGTAATTTGACCAATCGGTCGACAAGTCTTCATCGGGTTGTCGAAGTCTTAGGGTGAAATTGTAGGGAGGTTTGGCGGGTAATTTATATAATTAGTAGTTGGTAGCGTTCCTAATTATGCGGAATGTAATTAGCGAGATGAGGCCCGCGAACGCCCTGCTTAGCTAACCGATGACAAATTACTTTCCCTATCTACCTGCGCTAGTTTCATACTCGTTTCCATGACAACAGGAGGAGTATAGTCTTCAGACGATTTCTGAGTTAATTTTCAACAGGAGAAACTTATTGGTAACCCAGTATTAATATAAGTATGCGATTAATGAAAGGTTGTAAGGACATTGGGGATTGGTAACAGAGGATTCTTATAGCCGTCAATCGAGTAGATAGGCTCCCTGATGGTAAGTAATAACCACCGCCCAGGGATGTTTTTATATTTGTAATATCATTAATCACCAATGCCTAACTGACTAGGGGTCGCGGTGAATCCGTTTAGTTAATGTCGTACAAGACGGTTGGCTAATACGACATTGACATTAACAGTATTCCTAACAGATTCGTAGAGACGCTGACATACGTATGTCGTGCTCAAAGACACCATTGTCTCGTACGTTATTTAGCAGAGTGCACCACTAGCAGAATAGGTTGGCATGAATTCTAAGTGAGATAATGATCTTTACACTACAAAATCAGGTATTGTTGTTGCATGGATTGAGGAAATTGTCATTCACTTCTATACGTTCATACATCTACAGACATGCATCTCTTCGACGTATATAATTCTTAAAATATAAATTATTAAATAAGATTCCATGTTTAGTTTCATAAAAAAGGGTAGAATGTCCCCATATCGAATGTATTCCCAAATCGCATACTAAATATGGTTCTTTTTGCCTCGATAGTTTTCGGAGTCCGTCTCAAGCGCGACCGTGGAGACAATTCCGAGGCAGTAGTCTGCACCAATTAAGACAACGTGGGGTTGGTAAATTGGCAATCGTTCCTCCATTTACCGGTGTACCAAACGCAGACGAATCCTAATTTCGTTTATGTACCAATGAAACCTTATTGTATTCAAGGGCAGCTTGTCTCTTGTTAAGCCCGTAATGACTTTTGCGATTTGCGGAAGGGGGTGCTGTACACGTGATTGAATATTAATACGATTTTTTCGTAATATCAACGCTGATTGGATGAGGCGAGATCACGGAATTGAGTTATTTAATAAACTTAATTTGGTTTATTTTTGTCCAACACAAATTAATCGGTATTTCATAATAAGACAATTCTGTGAAAAATTGCTTCTATTTATTTAAATCGTATGTATGTAAGCTTTTTGATATTTACCTATTATGAAATATTATGATAATTATTTGTATCTAATAGTATCTCTACTACTGAACAAGATGTGGCGCTATCGGTATTACTAAATCACTCAAGCGAAGTTTACTAATTTATTTAAAAAAGCTACGTATAGAGAGTCTGGGTAACGAATACAAGAAGGTTTTTAAAAATTCATATGTAAGATATAGGAGGAAATCGAAGAAGGAAATGTGAGATATTTTTCTTTAAATTCAGTAACAGAAATAGTTTGTTAGAGGTTAAACTATTACCAGCTGTTTGACCGCCCAATTACTGCGCATCGCGTGATGAGGCGCGCCCATTAATTAACTCGCGAAGATAAGTCAATTGGTCCAAGAGTAAAATGGCGGACGAACTCAATAACAATAAGTAATGCATCAGATAGCTCACTCTTAATTGTTTAATACATGTTATAAATTAATTAGACACAATTACAGATCGCGTGTCGGGCTGTACGTTATTGACCCATGTTACGTGTAAGCGAACAATTTAAAAAAAACCTAAGCAATTAAGTATTTTCGGCTATTACATCGGTATACTTTCTTTATGAATTGGAGTGCGTTCTGTATTGTTGTTGTAAATTGTTATACGAGATTCACGGGCCGTGTAATATGTGCTTTTATTTTAATTGCGTGTTTACTTGTAACGGGGATTACAACTAGATGTTATATAAGGAATTAGAAAATATTAATTTATCTCCCATCTGTACTGTTATGACTACAGTAAACCGTAAACTTATTTTCCCAGTTTTTAATTTATACAAATTATCACATCGTGTGGATTTATAAAGCCCACCAGGTATTTTGGATTTTAAGAATGACAGATAAAATTCAACATGGAAGTTCTCGAACTTACCTACGTAAGGACAATACAATTATTAAAAATATTCCAATTTTATAAATTTACACAGGAAGAAGAGGACCCCTCCGCGGGTACGATTCGTAAACATAATCATTGTCTGTCGACGCGAGGGCGGGTTATTTACCAGTCATTTTAGATAAAACTATATAAAAAAGTACTAGGTATATGATTAAGGATTATTCATTGACAGGGCTACTAGGCAATTAGTTTATCAATTTGCTTAAGTAAATTTTTATTTCGTATATATTATATATCTTCAGTTATCACGGAGTTTGTGTTGCCGTTTTTTTAACACAAGGCACCTTTTCATAACTGTACTAAATGAAAAAAAAAACATTTATTAGTTCGTAATTTTAGTAATAGGTTAGTAACAAAATTTTGCATGTATAAAGTTATTGCTGGACACTAAAAAAATATAAGCAATATTTATTTTAAGATAAAATAAGTTTACCTTGATAACAATCTAACCTAAGTAGATGGTAATAAAGTCCAAGACGTTGAACGTTCTAACTTATAAAATGCTATTAACTTTTTTCTTTAAAACTTAGTCAGCATGGAGACCCCTATATATATATACATATATATAATTTGTAGACACAAGACGAGTATAATAAAACTAAGAGAATCCGGACAGAAAACAATTTTAGTATTCGGTTAATATAACAGATGGCGTTGATCGCTATGCACAGCTTCACCTACATGAGCTGTAAGTAAAATGTGTACAGCACTAGCTGAGTAACTAATGCAGTGCCTGGATCGGCAAATAACTTAAATTTATATTTAAAATATAACGCACACGTGACGCGTCAGAATTCGAATAATTTATTTGTTAAAAAGACCTAACTTCATTAATGGTGTGTTGTATACCATTAATGAAGTTAGGTCTTTTTTTGAAAATATTGATTTATTAAATTTATTTACGGATTTCGAAAAACATTTACTACCTATTCTTTTCGGCATGCATATTTTTTATCTTTAGTAAGTATATGAGTACTTGTATACATGTGGTGTGAGTACTACTAAAGATGGTTTCTATTTTGAATTTTGTCAAGTATATTATTGCGTTACGTTAACCTGAAAAACTTTCTATATGGTTTCGCCTAATTCGAAGTGTTAAGGAAAACAATTTCTTATTTACTTTTTATATTTTTATTAAAAGTAACTCAAACACTTATTTTTTTGTTACTTAAGTACACGTAACTTGTATAAGTAATTCTATTTCATATAAACAACAAAATATTAGTTGACAGGTACCAACTTGGAAAGTCACTCCTGTCTGAGACAGGTTATATACCTAAAGAATATTGATAAAGTACAATTTTCATAAAACACCATACATTGTTGAAAATAATTAATATTATATCGTTCTTTTTAAATAACTAATTATGTGATTCAACCGTAAGAGGTACTCACGACTTTGTATTGCTTACCGATATTTCGACCCATGGATCGTGAATACGATGAGATCTTACAGTTAAAATGTATTCGAAATAAAAGCTCCGTCAGTAAACATCGAGCTTTTGAATCTGTGGTCAATACATCCAACCAGACAAATGTTCTTACTTTCACACGCCCAGCGATATTAATATAAAAATGAAATATAATAATAGCTCGAACATTATACAGCGCGCCGCGGGTTTAGTGCGCATTTTGGGTAATTAATTTAATACCGGCTATCGGTTGAATTTTACAAATTAGTTCCACTGATTAGAACCGGACACCTGCGATGCCGAAACTTTATTGTTTATTACGGAATTTCGCCATAATTACAGTGTTTCGTATGAAAGGGGTTTGTAACGACTAATGTTATTTCAGGCAATGTGACTTACGTGTGAATTAATCGTCTATACATATGTATTGGAACTATACATTTTTCGGGTACGGTATATACAGGAACCCATTACTAAAACTAAGTCGTCTATTCACCTATACGAATTCATTAATACATTTTCTAGTTATAATCAGAATTATTAATAATCGATACAAATAATAAAGTTCTGACTGATCGCTTTCTCAACATGAACGATATGAGAAAAAATATTATTAGGGGCCTTTATTAACGCAATATAACTCAAGCGATAGTTGTTAGAATTTTTGTCCGTTCATCTGTGTGTTTGTTTGCGCTAATCTCAGAAACGGCTCAACAGATTTTGTTCTGGTTGTCACTATATTGCAGAAAGCATCACTTAATATTTAAAGATTGTTTCATTGCAATCCGTCCATAAATAAAAAAGTTATCTAAAATAATTTTGGTACTATTTGTTAGCGTAAGGCGCAGTTTTTCCGTAGCGAAGCTAGGGCAGTTTGCCATTCAAATATATTTCCAAACAATGGTTGCCATGCGATTTTTTTTTAAGTCAATAACTGATCAATTAACAGTTAACA
>DWPT01001574.1:0-18292 GCA_018251895.1 Agathymus mariae mariae
CTCGGGAACCCTCGCTCGATCAGTTCTCACGCTTGACCGGTACTTATTCTGAAGTCATCTTCCATAGCTTATACTATTATACTATGTCGTTATATATTAAGCATGTTAAGATTTCTGTCTTTGTGTGATCGTTGAATAGTTTTTTTTCTAGATTATTATATTGTTTTTGAGTACTTCGTATAAAGAAAATGTTGAACTTACATATTTCTATAAAGTATACTGTGATTAAAATTATTTGATAGATGATTACTAGCATTTATAATTTAACTCTTGAGGTCAATATTCTTCTTCAAACAATTCAATGAACACAATCGTAATATCGACTAAAATATTCATTTTTAGAGTTTACTTTTCATCAATGAGTATTTTTTGTTTTTTTACTCTTCATTAATTTTAGTATATTTCGCTTATATTTGCATGTATCACATGTATCCAGAGTTCAGAATGTATATATGAATAAGCGCTTACTACAATAAAATTCTTTACGTTGTGGGTAGTGGGATGTGGGATTTGGATGGGACAATTTATTAAGGCAGCACGAATAACCAAGACCTGACAAAATCCCAGATGACACCTCACCCGGCCGAAAATCAGTCCCTTCGGTCGACAGCCAGAGTCGCTGCTTATTCGGGTTCAGTATAAATATGTCAGATTTACGAATACCTCCACATTTCATACTCTGAACATACTTTGTAATGAGTACAATAACAATAACTTGATAGCAAATATAATCTAAGAATGCACTTACTTATCGCTTTTTTCGCTGACTGTTGAGAACATGACGAAGAATTATGAAATCATTCTTACCTGGAAAAACAAATACAGGTTTAAACATATACTTCTTTTTAACTTAGAATTATAATTTCGTTTTTAACTAAGAAAGTAACGTAGTAACATCCATGCCACGAAGAAGCCCTTACACGCGAAATACTTATTAGGTTTCCATACTTATATCCAACCCAGACAAATCGTAGATGTTATAGAAAACTGAAGAGCAATCTCAACAAATTCCGTATTTGAAGCGCCATTAACAATAAACAAACTCGGTACATACAAATAAATTGGAAACGTCCTTCGGACAAATCTAATTGTTCGATTTCAAAGCTCACAAAATATTTATCACAATAGCTTAAAAGGAATGGCGCTAGGGTGACTTTATATATAAGTTGGTTTTATTACAATACCGTGAAGAAGGATGAAATGATACACAAAAGGGATTAGAAGGTATAATGGATTACGTAATAATGAACGATTTTTATTCCTATTTATTATTATCCCGAATTAAATCTTCTATTCTATTCATTGTCAGATAAAGCTAAAGTGATCTCTAAAGTCAGTAACAGATGTTTTATTGACTTTGACAACTAAGAAAGCGTATTGTTAGAGAAAAACAAGGGCACCTCCAATAAACTGAAACAGCCCTGAAGTTAATTGAATTGATAGTAGTTACCGAACAATGGAACCTACATTCGATGTTGTAAAGATGCGTGTGGCAGATAAATGTTTATTTTTTGCTCTTATTTGTTCATAATGGCTTATTTTTTTTAGACATGCTAGCATTACCACAGGAAATAAAAAAATTAAAAAAAAAGCTAGCATAACATCAATACTTTTTTATTTTAACTACAACCGGTTGTCACGATTATTGTATTACACACATAACACTGGTTATTGTATATGGGTGTCTGTGTAAGGAATAAAAAATGTGAGTACCCGCCCATTATAGTTAAAATTATAATGTCCACAAAGATATAACTTTAAAATCATATCCATAATTTTTCATTTATTTATTTCCCATGTAGTCAAAGACAAAAAAAAAGACAAGTAGGTGTGGTAATTAATGGTACTAAATCTTATAAAAGCATACTCGTCAAGAACAACATAATAGTCGTAAGAGAAATTTTAAAATTTTAGGTACAAAGACTAGGACAGATTTTTCTTGACATTTTAAAAGCCAATGAACAATGTTCGTCGTTAATCATGAGAAAGTTGCGTCCGATGTTTTTGACACCATTAGGTACGACTAGCTACAGTTCAAACCGTATTAAATCAGAATCCGATAATACCTAGTGTAGACACATTAGTTCAAAGTCCACTCCCAGTGATATTACACCGCACACCGGCTAACAGTTTTATAAGTGCATAACTCAGTTATGTCCGAGCTAGTTACAATTTGTTAGTTTCAACAGTCCCTGCACAATTTCTTCGTCATGAAGCAAATATGATGTTACTTAGATTATAGTGGACATAAATATGTGATAAAATTACATGTGTTCTAACAGCTGCCAGAAAACATTGTCTTTGCCGATGATAAAAAGATCAAATGGGTATCCGTTGGATTCGAAGACCAACGGTCGGTCAGAGATGAATAGATATAGATTAGTGTAGGCACAAATCTGCCCTTTCAGATGTCCGATACTGAATCAATGTCTCTCCGAAGACAGTTGAAAATGAACATATAAATACTGATGAATAGTTGAATGAACCGAGCTTTATTGTAATAGCATTTATAAATAAATACTTTGACGCAAACAAAATCCGACTATTTGTGTATTATCTACATTGTTGTTAACATTCAGCTTTTAAATAAGTTGATCATGGACATATACAAGAAGATGAAGGAACATGAACAGGCAAAGTTTTATTGAAATGCTTCTATACGATACAATTCGTTTGTCAGGAACAAATTAACAACTTCACTTAAAGTATATTACTTGTGAACATTCATTTATATTTCTAGAACATATATATATATATATGTATATAAATCTATAGTGCCTATCCTATATTCTCACCAACACCAAGGGTTGACTGGTAGAGAATGCCAATAGGCATTAATTCCGCCCGTTGTACAGCCAATGAAGTGTAAATAAATAAAATAGACATTCACCTAATGATATAATTTTTTTCCTCGAGTGAAATCTTAACAAGATATAATAATCACCACTATTATTCATTGTAACTACTTGTTTATTATTTTATTAACTTGCTCGATTGTAATGGCCGCCGTCATCGCACATAAGTAATCATCAAATTACATGGCCTTCGAAGTTGATTAAAAACTCGATTGTAAAACGACGCGGCGTCACTGCGACAAAATTACCGGCACTATGAACATGTAATGTAATAACCAAATGCTCGGAGTCCGCAATTTGAGAATATCATTAGCGCATGCAGACGTGTTGTTCATATTCGCCGGTTAATAGCGGGTTGCTTGTTTCCATCCAAGTATCTAGGTTACTCCACAGTGGGTTACGGGTACGCTGCGGTATGTATAGCTATTTTAACTAGATTTGGTATTAGGCTTCTGACACACTGTTTTTGTTGAAATTTTATCAGATATCTGTTTTTGCAAACACGTTTTCGAAGTCCTTTAGAATCCCATTCGGGAGTGCTCGGATGAAGAAGCGACAAAAAACTCAAGCTTTTTTTTCCTACCCACACGCACTATTCTGACAAAATCGGTGCTGTTTTCAGACAGACAGAGAAATAAAAATAGTTTGGCTACAATATCGACAATAAAACCTATTGGATATTGATAGAACACACACATGTGAATGTGTTCTATAAATATCCAATGTACAGATTCGTCTCTGTTACGATATTATAAGTGTATACTAAATTATCGATGGCTGGATGAAGAAGCAGACTAACGTCTTAATATAATCTTGTCCATTCGATCAATCTAATCCAGTTGTAGTTCTATTTATTATAAAGTAATAGAAATATTTTTTTATTCATATAAGATAATGATATATATAGTATTCAACAATTTCATGGCCGATCTTATCACATTCTGCGTCATTTCCAAAATTAATTCGCTACGTGAATACAGCCTTACACTTATGTAAATAATCATTATTCAGTAAACTTAATCGTCTAATTTAGGATCTGCCGTTCCAAGATCAAGATGTATTGGCATTTCCTTTCGCAATAACATTGATTTATGTCATATGGCAATACAACGTATTAATAAACGTAAATTTAATTACCGAACGTGACTAAGTTTACATTATTTACTGAATTAAAATTACGAAATGAAAGTTGACTTTATATAATGAAACTATCGATTCTGATTAATTGTTAACTTTTCTAATTACTTAATATCGGAAGCAAAAACGAGTTTTACTAATTGAAGTCATTTTTAAATTCACCCGTTTAACAGGTTGTATACTAGCGCTGTCATTTAGATGTTTTCCGTATGGCAAACATCGAGTTAAATTATTGTTTGTGATAGACTTTTAACGTACAGCTACTGATATAACTTATTTACTTCGCAGCGAATCGGTATTTGTAATTATAGCTGTGGAAAAATCGTTAAGAACATTTGTACCAAGTAGGTCAGGGTGTCACACTTTACTGATGTACGAGTATGTTTATGATAGCACTCATGTTGATCCCATCTTTATCAGGCACTTCTTCTATGGACTCGGATCGACTCAGCATGTCTTGTTCTTATCTACTTCGTTCTTCATAAATATAATACAAGCACCTTGTGTTCAGTTTTTCCCATGTTCCTTTGTACGGGTCTATCCCCAATATGGCAGTATAATATACTCGTAAGGCACTAAATACACGCCCACAGAGCTATAAATCCAGTTACGTCTGTACTATATATGTAACGAAATTTTGGATTTCTTATGCACCGACTGAACAACCATGACACGTAAAAAGTTAAGATTGCTGAGAGCCACATAGTAAATACACTGTATATTTATCTGCTATCGCAACACAAATAAATTAATTGACTTGGAGTTTTTAAGTAAGTACGAATTTTAGAATGACAAATAAGCTTACTCGTTTTACTGGTATATCTTGACCAAATTGAAGTTGTAATTGAAATTTTACTACAATGCAAAACTATTTATATTTTCATCAATATAATATTGCAACCCTCATCATCGCTATTCCTATTCTATTATTATGCAGTGATATGACAGAATCTATTCTTAAACGGGTGCGTTGCTTCCATCCTGGCTGTTAACGGGTTTATAGGCGCTATTTGCTTACAGCTAGCTCATTTCCCTATTAAATAACATAATAAAATAATAGTAAGGTAAACTAAAGTCGCGCTTGTATTAGTACCTTTTGCACTACATCCAAAAATTTGAATTAGAATAAACTTAATAAAATTAAATAGTAAAAGTGTGGAGAAATCCAGGTTCAGTCAACAGCCCAGCAGTTTGATAGTTTCAGCTCGAACTTCGTGTTAAGAGAACTGAACTGAACAAAAATTACGCACACATATGGTAAAAAATAAAACTATACTTCTACAAAAATATCACCTAATCTGCTACGAGTAGGTACGGTCAAATAAAAACTATGAACGTATTTAAAACATCAAGATTGATGACTACACACAAAACACGACCAACCAATGCGGATGAATAGGAGCAATGTTAATTAAAGAAAGCAATATTACACAGATGATTAAAGGCGATAGAGTTTGTTACATTTTCGCATTATAATTGTGAGTCGAGAACTCGGCTGTGAGAACAAAGGTAATGCGAATCCAATGAAGATTTTCTACATTGGTAGAACTGAAAGTGTTTACAGCATGCATTTTAAAAATACTGTAAATGAGTAATTTTTTAATAATTTACTAAATTAATAAATATTGTATAAAAATGCTTATATTTCACGGTGTTACAAACGACCATTCAATATGGAGCGCAACATTTATTTATTGATTTAAATTTTATTGATCAGATTAACATGTACGATGGTATAAAGTCGACGATAAACCAATACGTATTAAAAAAAATGAAAAAATAAAAAGTTAAAAACGTACCATTTCTAGTTTATTTACAGTTAACAATCTTTCTTCTCTATCGAAAAATATCAGGAAATACATGCACTTCGTTTAAAACATGTAAAATAGTAACATATTTTCAACATTTTATTTAAGAAAGAGTCCAATGCATTCCGAACGTATTTAAATTCCTGTACTATGCCCAGATATTTCGCTTACTTTCGATTCCTAATTAAAGTCAACAACATTGACACGGTAGTGTAATTAATTGAACAAATAGCTTCATTTATTATTTTTTTGTGCGATGTGATCTAGCAGGTGCCCTTGAAAAGTTCTTTAAGCAAAGTCATCATCGACTATTCAGTGAATGTTATCGACCTGAAATGTAAAAATTCCCTCAAGTACAATTTTCTCTAAAATTTTAATTACTTTCAAAGCGATTGGGTGCGAGATTGTATTATAATATATTTAAACATTTGTATCGCTAATAAAGGATAAATGTATCTCCACTTCAACTCTGCTCATAACACACCCAAATTACGTTTCGCAGAATTTGTTAGTTGTCGAAATAAAGGGATTATAATGACCAAAGGGGCTTCCTCGTGTAAAACTCCAATCCGCTTTTATGAAATTTTGAATTAATTAACAAAAGTTTGAACATTTCAATGTGAAGAGATTTACTGCGTCGCAATACACAGTAGCACAAGTCATACGTATTACCTACCTAGCAGTAACGTGTATGGACAAACTCATAAATCGCTTTGTTAGTCGTAAATGTTCATAGAATCATAACAAGGGGACGGCAGTCTATTAAATTTGTATAGACTGAAACATTTGTCTATGAACTTATATATAATAGTTGTTTTAAGTTAACTTATTTATGACTTACCAAAACAAATTACCGGCCAAGGAATGATTAAAAAGATTAGAACCCGCACACTTATACTCGCGCACAAGGTCACGAATGTACACAAACATACCAAAAATCTGAAAAAATACATTTATCTGACACATTAATGTCCACCCCGAACGGAAATCAAACCGGTTGCCCTTCGCTTGTAGTGCAGGAACACTGTACTGTACATGCACATGCATACATGTAACATGCGATTAAGATTCATATTTCTTCGTCCCGAAATTACCTAAATATAAATGTAATACTGAAAACAAAAGTCACTGAAACAGCGGACAAACAAAATTGAATCCAATTAAACATATCCGTGTTCCAAACGTTTCTAGATCAGTGGGAGAACAAAAGAAAAGCCAATTGTCTGTATTCGGTATTATTCCAACGAGTCAGACGAAAGGCTTGTTGTTACGTTGGAAATTTAAAAGACACTTATATTTCGCTTACTTAATACGTTTAATTTGCTTATACATATGTATTATTCCACAAATATTTATTTTTAATATTAACACCTGCCAATTGAAAATACGAGTCCTTACTTTCAAACGTTTGATACACACACAACATTAACGTGACACGTTTATCATGTTCTCTACTGTGCAAGCACTCGTAAAACCGAAGTTCCACACATTTTTATATCGGTTATTGATATGTAGCTTTTTAAATAAACATCTTTTCGACTTACAATAAAACAATCCCATACAGATTTATAAATGTTACGACAATGGAATGTCGATGAGTTGTTATCGGAATTAGACTTCGGTACATTTGCACGTCTGTGATAAACATCTTTGGGCATTGTTTTCTCATCATTTGCTATGGTACTTTGATTTATTGCTCTCTCATTCCGCTCGCCGATCAAAATGATAATAGCCGTACTTTCTTCTACTTCTTTTCTTGTTTTATTATCAAAATAGATGCATTCAGTAATCGTATAGTATCATGCTTGTTAAGCTGAAAATTGTATGTATGTAAACAATCACGTCGAAGAGTAAAAGTAATGTAAAATTAAATTGTATTAAAATTTTAGCTTCTATCTTTCCAAATTGTTTATGTGTTCGATTTATACATACGCACGTATACTCACACATCTGCACATTAAAAAGAGGTATTTCTTAGATAAAATAAGTTAATGTAAGTAAGTGGTCATGAAGTCAAAATATTTAACGCACTAACTTATAAAAGCTCATTTACTCTCCTCTTGAATACTCCAAGGTGAAAGGTAATGTCATGTAGGTATGACGTGTGGAAAAATGATTTCTTTGATTTATTTATTAAAACAGGGAAAAGTTGGGTAGAATTATATATGTCAACTAACTTTTGAAGCAATCTCCAGTTATGTAAGATTTCCATAAGATGAAGCGGTTTTCTATACTAATAAATAAAATTGGAGTGTCTGTTTGTCATATTAAAGTAACCGCTGTTTACTACATGCATATGAATGTATATACGGTACATATACCAAAATATTTTTTTTACAATTTTTGTCTGTCCGTTTCGGCTAATCTCTGAAACGGCTGGACCGATTTTCACAGGATTTTCACTGGCAGGTAGCTGTTGTAATAAGGAGTAACTTAGGCTACTTTTATTTTAACAAAACTAAAATTATTTTTGTTAAATTCCACGCGGGCGAGGTCGCGAGCACAGCTAGTTGTAAATATAATATTATAAAGAGGAAATCTTTGTATTTTTGTATGTTTGTAACGAATAAACTCAATAACTACTGAACCAATTTTAAAAATACTTTCTTCATTACTTCATCCATTATCCCTGAGTAACATAGACTATATTTATTACTAGAAAAGATAAGGGGTCCTGGCTAAAATTTCAGTAACTTGAACCAAGGTGTAAAAAATAGCTTAAAAATTTCTTTCGGAACTATTGATGATCCTTTATAAAGGTAAAATTATAAATGTATCTCAAAATGTTTAAAAATAAAAGTGCACTCGTGCGAAGCCGGGGCGGGCAGCTAGTTGTTAATGAAATTGCAACAGGAGATGTAAAAATATAAAAATATATAAAATTATATTTTTATATATTTGTGGCATAAAATAATTTCAACCTTATATTGATATATCGTTAATTCTGTCTTAGTTTTCAACCACGCCGTACAATTGGAGGTTTGTCGTATTAAGACCGGGGAGTTTAATTCACCACCACAACCAACGTGCCAACGTAACACTATGATGACTATAATATAATCCACCTCTCTGGCAAGTGTGACTTACAAGTTTGGAAATACCTTTGCTCGTAAACTTCAAACATCGAAGTTATTATTTGTTATGTCCCTACAATGAGAAAAATCAGTCATACCTGCATAATTCGAACTAAGGTACGAACAAGTGCGAGAGACATTTTTAGTGTTTGTACTGAAATGGACTTTAACACCACACAGCTGTCACTGTACTTTTATACGTACAATACAATAATATATTATCAGAAGAATAAAATAAATTATATTGTAAACATTTGTTACAAGTTGCTCATATCTATCTGTATATTATATCTAAAACCAAGTAACTTTTACTGTGACGTGCGTAACCCAATAGTGTAAATACAGTTTACGGTTCAGTAAAGTCGTGTAGATGTTCTCGACGGCGCCGGCGCCTATAAGCATGTGGGTCAGTTTTTACTACGTTATTTCACTGTTTAAACAAGTGAGCTGAGCCAAAAGTTTAAGCAAAATGCATCTCTATTTTAGTTTTGGTCGAATTGTATTAACTAGATGTTTTTCAATTGCATGCACGTCTCTTTTACATGAGAATTAGCTTCGTTTATACGTAACGAAGTAAATAATAAAACGATTTTTTTGTATGTAGTTGATGCTATGCAAGTTTATGTTGCTCGGGTGCTAAATTATAATTTGGAATCATTAAATTTGCTACTTAAATATCATATCACATTGTCGTCATAATGTGGGTCTGGTCGTTCTACCTGGTCCTAGGGAATTTACATCGATAATCAAATATACATTCTGCCTTGTGTCAGCAAGGCACTATAATCAATTGTTTTTTTTAACTAACCGTTAATATGAATGTAGTGCTGACTAAATTTGATCATAAAATAATTTATTTTCACAACTAAGATTGAAAGCTTTATAATTATCATCGTCATCGTCAAATGTAGCTGACCTTATAAATCTATGTAGGTTTCTGTGAACAACTTGTTTCTCGACAGAATTAGGCTAAGCTGAAACACATTATAGATAAGCCTTACTTGCCGTTAACATCAATCAAGTCGAGATACGTTTGTGGGTTTATAGTATAAACAAATATGGCGTCGTATTCAGCATCGTTCACGTTTGTTAGTAGCTGACTATTGATTAAGGAAGTCAATTTCAGTAAACGAAAAGGTATATATATATCTATTTAATATATTTATAATATACCACCGCTCAACTTTAATATTTAACTTTTTAATATTAAAAGATATTTAGACGAAGGCAATAATATTATAATTTTAGGTAGGTATATAATTTGGACACCATGTAAAAAGAAATATAAATAAATTATTAATCTTCCTATCAAAGCGTGCAAAAATATTACAATAATATTATGTAATAAATAGAATAATATATTCACAATCATTATTAAACCATTTTCAATTGCAATATTGTAAATAATCTAAACATGCATGACTAATCTGCCGTATAATTGGAGGCTTAATATTAAAAAACTACATAACCTATTAATATTTAAATAAATGAAAACGATTTTAATAATATGTTGATATTACCTATAAATTTAAGAAAATCATATTACTACTCTGGTACGCATAGAATGAAACAAATGATTATGATTGTTAAAGAAATACAGAAATATTGTTTATTTTATAATATTATAATTATAAATACCATAAGATCTACTGACGTTATAAATACATATATAGCTTATCGTTTGCTAAATCACATTATCTTTGTTATACTAATTTTCATCAAGATCGGTCGAGATGTTTTTGAGTTATACAAAGACATAGTACAGACGAACAGACTAAAATTTAGAAATTGACAGAACTTGGGTCAGTAAATTAGAATAATATATTTATCACAAAATATGACAATCAAATTAAATGTACAGATGCAGAAAGAATTACATATTTAAATAGTAGTATAGATTTAAAAGTTACAAGTACAATTATCTAAAACACCGGCTTGAATTATGATTAAATCTGTTGTTTGAACATCCAATTCAATTTATCAACAACCGTGCAAGCTCGATTGTAAAAAATGACAGTCGAACTAATTTCGCCTTGTCGTTATTTTCATCGTTGCGTGGCTCGGTCGGGCGTGACGCACCGTTTTGTTGGCCACGCCGCCGACGCGGTCTACATGCGACGCAGCATCCGTTCCTAACCCCTGGTTGCTTCTGGTTCTGGTCACAGCCAGCGGGGAAAGTAAAGCCATACTCGTTTTCTTACACTAACTCGCCCCGGCATAGGAATTGTTAAGTCACTCAAGTAGGTAATTAAAACGATAAAGATTTACATAAAGTGTAATGAAAACGATTAAAAATGTAATATTGCATTGATATTAAATAATTATTGTTCCGATTACACGAATGCAATGAATAATTAAGAAAACCTACACAATAGACATTTAAATCATCGAGACGTGGTAAGACGATCAAACAATTTCCGAAGAGCATATATATAACTCAAGAATTCAATTTACATAAAGCAGTCAGGCAAGAGAAATAGTAGAGTTGTGTAATTACCATGGAATAACCTATTGTTTTTAAAAACAAAATTATAGGGAAATGATTCGATATCATGTTATTTTTCAATTATTTTCCCACGTCCTATTGCATATTCAAAGATTACGTATTGTGAGTATAATAACATTACTTCATAATTATTATTATTCAAATTGCATTCATGATGATTTCCTTGTAAGGTTATGTTATGCTCCGTGTCCATTAGCTATTACAATAATTATGCGTTTGGTAGTTTTTAGTATTTGTTCCATAATACGTCTGTATAAACAGGGATGTGATATGAATGTAGTATGTAGTAAGTTGTTGTACCGACTTATTCTTCGGTTTCGATAGTTTAGATTATTTAATGAAACAATAATAACGTATATATTATTAACAAATGCAGTTTTGTTATACATATCTGTAATCTAACATAGGTTAAAGGGAATCTGTTTCGGCTGTTCTTAAATAAATTTTCTATAACGTATTGATCAAACAATCCAAATGGTGGAAACATTTTTAGGACAATATATTATATACTACATTATAATAATATAAGTACTTCATAACTCATTATTAAATGTGTATGCTAATTGATCCAATTTTTTATTTGACAATTTTCATCTACCGTTGCCTTCAGACTGTAAATGGCAGGTAATTTAACTTGAAGTTGTGGAATGTTTGTCACCTAATTCTCATGGAAATATTTTTAATTAAAACGGTTTATGTGTTGTTTGTAGTACATTATGACTGCAATAATGTTATAACAGTTATAATTTTAAATCATAATGACGTGGTTCGCAGAACATGTCACCATTTAGTTATCCGGACGATCTTTTTCATACAAATAAATACAGGATTAAGGATAAGGATACGAAACGGTATTACAGTGACTGATATTCGATACCGCAGCCGAGTTTCAAGGTTTGGAAACTATCAATTTATTGCGTTTTTAAACTTTTTGTCATGCGTCTCACCGATGTGTATTGTTGCGAAGCGCGAGGTGTGCTCTACTCCATTGAGACAAATATGTCGTGCGATACAAACTCGGAAGCATATTTCCTCGTCATGCGTGATAATTGATGGATGCGAGCTCTACTTATTCAATGGCAAACGTGCATTTACTTTGCTAGAATTACCTACAATGCGTCAAGTTACGTACGATCTATTGTAATTGCAAATGTTTGTAGCTATTTCCGTGGCGAAATTTACTCGCATTTGTGTCTGTAGCGTCTCTTTAAAATGTCGTATGCATAATGAGCTATGAGTGTCATAATCGTTGTAAATCAGTGTAAAGCAGGATCATAAAGGTTACATCGTCACGGAGCTTTGTTTTCACGACTTAATGACCTATAAACTCTCGGCGTCGGAGAAGGAGTGTGCGGTACGGTGCGGCTTGTGTGCGAAGTGGCTGCGGTTTGCTTTAAATTCGAAGTGGAAATGAGCTCGCAGTTAACGTTTGTATTCTGTCCTAGCTGAAACCGCAAATCGTTTGGGGATGGCTGCAGTCTTTATGAACCCCTTTTGTAATAGCTCTTCGTGTTTCAGATGTGGATGCTTTATGTCGTCACCTGTCTCTTCCATTATAATCTAGCGAATAATTTTATCACCTGATTTTACGAGCGGTCCTGGCATTCATTCCAAACTACATTTTTTAAGGAAACTGACATGTGTCTCATGTGTGTGTTGCTTCACCGTAAACTGTTTGTATATTAATTAACACGTCTAATGTAGGTACATTTGTAAAACAGAGAATAACAAATTTTATCAATTGATATTATTAAAAATAACCATCGTAACTACTTCATACCTGATAATAAATTTAACGTGCCACTATCTCAGTCGCACCAGACAATTAGTGGGCGAGTTTACTATGGGGCAACGGAAAAGCAATTTGAACGATGCTTTCACAATGTAGCACATCGCAGTCGACTCTTAACACCCCGATTGAATAGCAGCGCTGTCGCGGTCTGCCCACAAATGGAGGCCTCCATACAAATCCTAACGTATTCCTAGTTCCGCTGTTAGAATAATGACTACGTGTATTGAACGTGGACGCAAATGCGCCCTTGCGTTCCTGACAGGTCCGACACATACTTGACGAAGATGTATGATCCAACTGATTGAAAATTCGCCCCTTCTAGTTAGGTTGATTTTGATAGCATACATTTAAATTGCTTATTTGCATCATATTTAATAGTTCAATGTTTTTTGGTTTCAGAAAATTCATATATAATATATATAAATATAATGGTAAAAAATGTATTTTCATAATTCCAAACGTGACTCTTAAGCTAATGATTGATTATATATTTCGTCAAGCAATCCAAATATAGGAGTAGCCTCTCCGTGTAGGTACTCGAATGTAGCGTATGTTAAACAGTTTGTCACCAATAAATATATTGGCGATGAGAATATGATAAAGCCACTTGACAACTGGCTCTCACAAAACTGCAACCTAAATACATTAAAAACATTCTAATGTATAATTACAAATGAACTTACCACAAATGGTTATGTGGTTATTTTATATGCAGTAGAAGTGGGACCAAGCAAGAGGAATACCAGCAAAATCTCTCTATAACCTACTTAAAGACCTTGGCCTGTCGAGAAGTGCAGTAAGTTCCATTTTAGAACAAGTATCGAAAGCTGCCCTAACATGTTCCCTCCAAATATGGCTAGGCAGGGGGGGCAACACGAACAAAGGTGAGCGTGAATGCGCATTATAAAGGGAACCCCCATAAACCTCTACCCGGGTCGCAAGTCCCGGGAACTGCTCGGAGTTTCTACCTCTGCCACACGCTGGACCCGAAACGACACGCTCATGGTGAATCCATGGAATGCGAAGAAATTCGTCTAAGTTCTAGTAGAAATATAATTTATTGAAACTCTCATAGCCTTAATGGCTTCAGTTGATCGGGAGTTACGTAACTGCGTCTCCTTGTGGAAAAAATTCTTGAGCGCTTCCTTGGTTCAGAGGTTACGTATAGCTGTTGCTACGTTTGATATCACTTTGTCGTTAGACTATCGGAAGCCTTTAGGTAGCACAAAAACTCCCGATACTTGCTATAAACACTAACCCTTGTACTCTACTACTCTGGAACAATATGTTAGAAAACATTCATGCTCTTCAAGATTACTAAGAGAGACCGTAGTTTCTCCTCGTAATTGAGAAGGCAGACACATCGGCATACCGGTAATGGTTTAAAATCATACATTATGATATATGTACATGGATCGAAACCAAATTTTATTTTAATATACCAATCTTATTACTATTGACCATCTCAATAAACATAAATGGAACATTGTAATGGTGATATGGCCATATGGCAGCTTTCAATAACATATTTAAAATTAGTTCCGGCTTTTTAGCGCTACACTTTAAATACAGCGGTCGCGTGCGTCACAAATATATTTTTCGTGCAGAAATATTGAAGTAGTCAATTATAGTGTAAAGCTTGTAGGTCGCGTTGACGTCCGAAACAATACCATAGGTTAGACAACACTGACCAGGACCAGTCTTCTGATGAGTGTACTCTAGAATTTTATAGATATAACGTGTTACGAAGTAAGATTTTATTGGCGGTTTTTTAAAAATTTAGGTGACACCAGTCTTTATTTGTCAGCAATCAATGTTATTTAAGTCTTTTATGCAATTTGGCTTTGCTTATGCAAAAAGATATGTCTTTAGAAACGTTCCCGACACGAAAGTACAAGATGTTCACATATTGTGAAGCCTGCACGAACAAAACGTTTAAATATGATTTGTTGTTTGCTGCTGATTGAATATATTAGTTCAGTAGCATAATAAATAATACATATAATTGCTCAGAGTGCGTGTAAAGCTTAAAAGAAATTCTAGGTTCACTTAGGAGACAAATCCCATTGAGTATCACGTAATAAAACTGCCGAACTGTCATACGAGGTCTGCATCAGCATTAAGCATTGAAAGGATGTGTCTTAAAAAATGTTCACTAATGTTAATCATCACCACCGACAGCTGCCCCATTAGTTCGCGCATGTGTCCTATCACAGTGGTTGGGTCCACGGTAGTTAATTATGAATTGGCAAGCTTCACAAACTTTTATAAACATTAAGCGATAATTTCTAATACTCAGTAAACCAATAGAAGGAGAGGTGCGTTACATTAACAATTTCCTTATGATTGGTTAGTACAATGAACAACAATACGACCTCCTATTTAATTGATACAATAATGTCATCTCTCATCTGACTTTCAGCATCACGAGTATGGGAGTTTCAGTGAACGTTAGGAGTCGTTAACGCGAGAGACATGCACGCCTCGACTATGACCGTGATGGCCGCGGGCCTGAAAGCAAAACAAAATGGCGTTGTGCACTTTCATCAAGTCATCACCACACATTTGCGCAAAGTATGCGACAAAGAAATTTTGCTGCCTAACTAAACATTTGTATTCACACTTATATGAAAGACTATTTGACGATGATTATGTGAATGCAATCCGTATTTTTTGTTTGTTTTATTACAATAATAAATCAAATCATTCATACAAATACGTGACTGCCTTTGTAAAACCGTTAAATCCAATAATAGTTATATAATGAAAATCCATTCTATATTAATATCTAATTTAAAAACAACAAATGATCATAACGTTCCGGTCAGTCGCGTTCACACACGTTCGCTAAATTTTGAACAAGCATAGCAGGACACGCAAACATTTAAATTTCGCCCGCTTTCATGTCCGACTGTGGAGGACAAAGTTTGACGCTGTCTAAAATTCCTGATATAACTCGTGACTAAATTAATGTTGTAGGTATGAGTCTTGAAGATTTGATTTAATAGATTTTGAATCCTTAAGATACAATTTCAGCTTAAAATAAAACGGACGAAGCGCAATCAGAGCTGAGCGCAATCAAGTTTTTATATCAGCAGTGTATCAGTCGTCGCTGCGTTGCACGAATTACTTCCTATATATATATATATATTTACAGCGTTAAAAACGGGAGCTTTCAAATATAGAAAAAGGTCAAATGTTTCTTTTCTTCATAAATAATACTAAATAACTTCTGATGGATGCGTGTATCACAATGAAAATACACGAGTTCTAAGCCATTTAAAATCATACTTAGACTCTTCGTGTCAGAAACGTTTAGATTCAATGATTACTCTTAAACAGACTTATTATCTTCTTGCACTTACGGATAGTCTGAGAGTATAGGTATTTTGCCTGCTATTAAAACTGTGAATAAACCGGTTTCCAATCATATGTTACAAACATATCAAAGAATAATAAAAAACGTAATTATTGTTATTGTCTGTCGATTGGAAACTATCCTTTCAATAAAACAGTTGAAACGTTACCAAGAGTTATACTATTAAATACCCTTAGATGTGCAAACATGTCAGATATCCATATCAAATATGGTTAAAAATACTCTTTTGTTGCAAAAACAAACATATAAAGTCCATTAGTAACAACACATTCAAATCAAACCAAATGATTTACCAATAGGGTTCTGACCATGAACTGATGGTCTAAGTGGGAATACCAAATTATTGTATATTCATCTATTCATAATTCGTTAATAATCGTCCAAAATAATTGATGATTAGTGAATGAAAATTAAGTTATAAGATTTAAATACAATCATAATCGTACGAGTATATACGATATATGTAGGTATACATATATATAGATTAAATAAAAATATAAATCGTGTAAATTAGAAGCGGTTCTTTGAATCTCGAAACGTCAAACTCTCTTATTTTTTTTTTTTCAAAAATCCACCCAAAACAGATTTGTTTTTTATCTAATCGGCACGTAAACCTTTAATTTTCATATAGCGTACCGAAGCGAACGCATTTCTAACTCTTCACCATCTCATTAATATTAATACGGCGTCGGATTTATGGTCGTCATCGCAGTGCCGTAATGACGTAGGTCAGGAGCACGAAGCGTCACACGAGGTCAGGGCCCCGCGTATCTCGTAAGTTTAACGCTTCGCCTCCGATGATCCCAGATGAAAAGATGAAGAGGTTTTAAGACGTCGATCCTGTTAGGAGCTACCCTAACTACTGTACTACACCGCAAACCGTTAAGATTCGTAGGATTGTAATTTAATGCGTTTAATTTTTCCTAGAAATTGTTGGTCGTAAAAACAATGGTTGTAATTTTTTATAAATTACTCTTATTAGTACGTAATTTACTATTACTAGAATGGTTACTTTGGAGACGAAAGAAAAACTTTTATATTTTTTGTATAAGAAAGTAGGACGCGATGGTAACAGTGTCGCTCGTGCGGCAATTGTTTTCACTGTATTTTCATCCATATAAGGTCGAGATGAAAAGTCACCAATCGCAATGATTGGTTTGTGTAATCTCACGGTGCCGCGTGAACCGCGAATAACGGACTCAAAGTCGGCCTCTCTTGGATGATTGTAACCTCATGGCATAGTTACTTTGAATGCTACCTCAAATTGATTTCAGTCTTGCTCACTTGTGCCCTACGATTCTAGACCTAACTTCAAATAAGAGGTGATGACATGATTTTCCCGTCGCTTAATTATTATCGGCCTTTATTCCTAAGTAGTCATCTGATATTCTGACTGTATTTGTAAGTTACCAAGTTTCTGCTTTGGTATAAAATTTCAATTTAAAATTATGCAGCAACCACTCTTGGGACACCTCCTTTTCTCCAACTTCAAATATTTAAATTAATTTCATTCTACCATACAAGCTCTACGTCTATGTCGACTGAAACATAGAAATTTAATAAAATATTGTAAAGAAAACTTGCTCGCGCACCTACTTAAGAACTTTTTAAAATAACCTTTTTTTTTTTTTTTTTTTTTTTTTTTTGCGGGAGAAATAATTGCAGCGCCCCCCCCCCCCCCTCCCGGGGGGACACGGGGGGGGGGGGGGGCCCTGATCCGGAGAGGCCACCTCTTCACTCC
>DWPT01001575.1:0-18291 GCA_018251895.1 Agathymus mariae mariae
AAGCGTCACTTAATATTTACAGTTCGTTTCATTTCAATCCGTCCATAAAAAAAAGGTATGAATTAATATATGTATTTGTAATTCACAGAACGAGAAAAACCCAGTTCTAAAATAATGCAGACGCTATTTCAAAGCGCAAGGTAGATATATCAAATATAACATTTGTAAAGTTTAATAAAAAAAATATTTTTATTAACTATTACAAACGAAACATGAACAGGAGGATGTGTTGAGGGGTGTTGTATCTTTAATTATTCTATAGGTTACTCACGAACGCCCATCGGTATCTCAACCCCGTTCAGTCAGCGGTTACAAAAGACATAGTAATGATTTTTTAATGATCACTTAATGACAAGCGTGTACGTTATGATTTATGTAACCAATGGTCGCGTGATGAATCCGCCCACGACACCTTTCAGGTTTACCCTTACCTATAATAGTTGGTTACGTAGCGACTCACATAATTATTTCATGTTACTTTATTACGAAGGCCTCGATGGGGTTTTGTTTGTAAGCAATTAATTTTCCTTTGAAAGATAGCAATATAAGAAGGCACCGAAATTGATTTACGTTAAAGAAAATTGGTTTCGCCTCATTAAATGTTTGTCGTGTAAACATAAACGATAATTATGTTGTGTTTTAATGTATTTTCAAAAACTCTTATGTATGAATTTAGACTGTTTATTTGGGTGACATTTGTAAACATCATGCGCAATGATTTAGAATTCGTATAAACATTTGGAAATTTCGGTAGCATCAAACGGTAGCATAATAATAACTATTGAGATAATTATATTGGGATATCAAATTTTGTATTACCAAAGCATGTACTGTGTATACAGAATTTGACCGGAGGGAAGCAAATAATACTTCTATAAATCTGCATTAGGTGTATTTTAATCGTATCAAATTGAACGGATATTAATCGATCGATAACTCGAAACAATAAAATTGATATCGTAATGTACTTGTCGTGCGTGTTGTGTTTCTTACATGTCATACCGACATTCGCGCGGCGCACTGTCCCAAAGCCGCCAAACAAAGTAGACGTGTCGGATGACTGGAAGTTTTTGCAGATGTAGACGCGGTATCGACTTATAATTCGCGGCGAGAAGTCGTGCTAATCTTTTGTTTTATTTAATCATCTCTTCCCGGAGGGCAGACTTATAAGTAGAATTAATTTTAAAATATATTTACCTTTTTATACTTCCTGGCGATTTCAATGCCTAACGGCATTATTTCCTGGTTTATTATGACGTTTGATAGTGAAAACGTTAAGTAGGCGCAGAAACATACATCTTAGTTTTCATTAATAATTAGCTTAGAATTGACCACAGTTCCAACTTATAGCAAATTATAATTTAGTATTGGATGGTAAACTGCAGTAAGTTACGATGTTAGTGACTCGAACACATCAACATTTAAAGGCAAGAAACTTTTAATTATTAACAATAACAACAACCAATACTTACATTGTAAAGTTAAAGTTATTAGCCGTCAATGATTTTAGTCAGAGTAAATGTAACAGAGAGTGCCGAAATATCTAGTGAGATAGTATCGGAGAACTTTAGATTTGCGGTAGCGGTCAGCGGCGTTCGTTACGTCGGGCGATATTTGATAGTTATTGTTTGCAGGTTGTATCAGGTTTTAGAAGCATTACATATCTCTGGCTATAGTTTATACCGTTGTATAATGAAGGTGATATTCAAGGTTAAAGGTCGTATTCGAGGATGGAAAGTCAAGTCTTAGTTCATCGTACCTCGACACCTCGTGATCGACGTAGTTAAGGATTTGAACAATGACTATTGATCGATGTCTTCTTCATATTAATATTGAAACCGTGTGTGTTATGCTATCATGTAAATTCGATGAAAGAACAAAAATATTATCATACAAGTATATCTTACACTTGTCTCTGTAAGTCTGTCATGTATAGGTTTCTTCAAATATATATGATAGAAAATTTTAAAAGAATGTCGGCCGTGTACTGCAACATTAAGGTTTTTTATTATCTTTTTTTAAGTTCAAGGCTTTAAATCATGAAATTCCCCCGTTTTCTTGAATGGATTTGACCATAGTAAAGAAAAAAACTCATTAATAATTGATTGAAAATCCCAAATTTATTTAAACCGCTATCCCGTTGGCACGAAAAATACTCTACAGCCCACTTCACTTCTTAAATTGCGTGCAGTAACGCTAATGAACAATGTATACGTACTGAAATATGTAAAGTATTAATGTCCTTTTATCCTTTTGGTTGGAACATAACCTGAAGGGAACAATATAAATTGATAAATGTTTGGTTTTTCATATGAACTTACCAAGTTGATGACCCTGTAGGTGTTTGATTTTAGTTTGATGAACAAACATTCTGCCGGACCGGATAATATTTCCACCCATACAAATTTTGTAAGCGTACCACCTCCCTTAAAAAACCTCCAGCTCCCAAAGTGCTATTATCGCCCGCTTGGAGAAAGACTTGTTGAAAAACATTATAAATTTTGCAATGGGTGAATGGGTAAATCGTTTTTATTATACTTACCTCAACATTTGTTCCCAGATTTTATGTCCCTGGAACTAGTTGAAGGTTTTCCGGTACTTCTCGTCAACTACGGCTCTGGAACGACACGATTAAACAATAGCGTGGTCCACGTTGCCGACGGCAAGCCACATCTGATAGAGATTGTCCTCATGAGGAGTTCTATCGAGATGTTCGTGGATAGATGTAAATTATCCACTTGTATGAGCTTAGCTGCTCCGACGGGGCCCAGGGAGATATTGAATGGTAAGTGTATAATCTGTACGTGTAATGTTAAATATGAATGTATATGTGATATAAGAAATTGACTAATTCAATAGGTGGACTGGAGTATCTGTTGAAATACTTTTAAAGATTATTTTTGATACCCTCAATTATTTCAGTTCAAACTAACATTATAATCAAACGTCTGGTTCGGCTGAGAATCGAATACGTTAACGTTTCCTTGGAACGTATGTATGGTCATTACCAACTGAGTCTGACAACTGATGCAGTCTTGTAAATTCTTCATAGAAACTAATGCAGTAATATCTCTCGCAGTGAACGCTCCGCTCCAGCTAGGCGGCGCTAGTGTCGACTTGGCGAATCTCGCCCGGTCGTTCGGCTGGCGTTACGTACCCACAAATCAACACTTCGTAGGATGTATCAGCAACTTTACATATAATGATTTTGTAAGTGTACATAGAGTTTTATTTTTTAATTTACTTAATTATTTATACACAAAGAGAATAAAACATAAGGTAACATGGAATTCGGAATACAAGGGAGGTACTCACCTAACTCGCAATGATTAATCTCTTCCAGCGGCCCGCAACAGGAAACGTATAGAGCAGTGTAGAGTAGCGGAATTAGTGCATTATAAAAAAAAATATAATAAATAAATATACATGAAAATAATAATAATGTAATAATACTTAATAATAGAAAATACGTAGAAAAAAAAGAGTATTAAATGTTGATGAATTAACAAACAGCGATTTTGGACAGATTTTTAGAAGGCTGAGATGGTTTTACATTTTATTCTCGGATGCTCCGTGCTAAGGAGGTCCGCTCTGACATCATTGTCAGAGTTTTATTTGCTTTTACAAATTAGATTGTCTAACATAGTTACGTCATACGTTTTGTGTTTTCTCGTCCTAGATGTACAATCTCGGCGAGCCGTCCGTCCACAGGAACGCCGACCCCAGTTGCCAACGGAGCATGTTCACGGCAGTCACCTTCGGCATCGACACCAACTTCCTGGTCGCGATACTTGTTTGTATCGCTATACTAGTTAGTGAGTATATCTAGTCTATACCTGGTATTGAAGACACATCTTAATAGCATACATAAATTGGTACTATGCCTCCCTTGCTTCGCTTTGGAAAATTAAGTGGTGAACTATCCATTTTACGGGATGCAAAATGTCCGAAATTTTCATGTAATGACTGACTCCACTGATAGACCACTCGACAACTGACCTCTCCGTCGGTATAAATGAAAAGTATTATTTCTATCGAACACAATACATTAATATGTAACTAATATTAATAATATATAAATGGATTAAAAATAAAATTATACGTTCACACACTCACACCCTCAACCTATGATTCCTAGTGGTGTAACATGGACACACGCCAGTAGGACTTCATAAACACCGACGATCCGAGAACGAATATTTATCGAATCGAGCCGGACACCCCTCGCAGGAAAGGGTGTTTACCGACTAGGGTACAAAGTTTGATCGATTTTGCTAATATACTTTTATCTTCCAGTTCTCCTCCTAGCGGTGGTGGTTCACCGCAAACGTGCGGACGCCTGGGCGGAGAAGGAATTGGATGATATAAGAGAAAACATCATCGCTTATGAAGACGAGGGTGGCGGTGAAGGAGATGCTGGCTACGACCTCCACGTGCTGCGACAGATGTACGACGGACCACCCCCCGATACTGATGCCACCTTCCTACATGCACCAGGTGCCATCTCTATTCTCATAATACGACCACGAAGATCTGATAGCTTTTTTTAATGTGGCTAGTCGACAAACGGACGAACTAGCCGCCTGATGTTAAATGGTCACCGTCATCTACTAAACTGGGGATTATTGGCCTCCGAGCCTGCGACCGAAATATGTATGAAATATTTCACGGTTAATTTCAGCAGGAGGGAGAGCCAGTCGGGTAAAATACCATGTCACCATGTAACTACCGTCATGATTACACTGGGTGGTACAGAGGCCAGCTACCTCCAACAGAAGGAACCGTTCGCCATGGCTTCGTCTGTTGTTCACGAGAGGTCGGCTTGGACTCAAAGATTGATGCAGTGCCTCACACCCAAAACGCATACGCCTTACAGGGTACCTCCCCACATGATTTTTGTTAAAGTTATTTTAAATTACATACGAAAAACTAGCTGCTATCCGATTTTATGGAATAGTTTTTCATTTTAATATCGTGAAATGTCTGTTAGCCCGCACTTAGCGAGTGGCGAAAATTATCCCAATAAGAGAAGACCCGCCCGGCGTTAATGGGTTCATGATATTAGCATAAGTGTACCGTACATAACTGTGCGTGTCTGTGTGTCCGTCTGTCCGTCTGTGTGTAGACCCACAGCGACCCGGCCGGCTTCAGATAAACGTTAACAGCGTCATTTCCTATTCCGTTTGTAATATCCAGCATTTCCTTAACCACCTCCCCTTGCCAAAAGCGTTATCTAGAAAATTGTAACCGAAACTAATTTTAATGTTTCAGATGAGTTTGTTTTCATTTTGAATCTAGATTGTTTTAATTGTTCACTTTTTTATATATACATGCATAAGTGTATTTACGAAATACCTAAATTATTAAATTATTTGGAATTTGCACTTCAATAATACTTGTAAATACGAGTATAATTATTTACTGAAACGGTACCAAGATTGGTAAAGTACACTTACTGCACAAATAAATAGAAAATAAATTATCAAAAGCAGGAATTAAACAAACATAACAATGAACACTTATATAAGTTTTATGATAGACAAGACAACTGTACATTTTTAACCTTATATTTTCTAAACACAAAAAATACCTTCTAGAGTTCGCTATATTCTGGGTTACATACAAAACGAAGACCAAACAAATAACCAATTCTAAGAACAAAGTTCGACCTGGATCACATTAACTCACTTCACACATTCCATACCTTCTATATCCTGTGTATTTCGACTGATAACAACTTCTCTTTACAGTGTCGAATTTATGACCAATGTATTCCGATTAAAAAGCACATCTCTTCATGGTTTCAATCTTATCTATGTATTGAGACTAATAAAAACATACGTTCGCAGGTGTGGTGGGCGCAGCGCCGGACATATCCGGGTTCCTGGACGACAAGAAGTCCGTCCTGGACCGCGACCCGGATATAAACCCGTACGACGACGTGCGGCACTACGCGTACGAGGGAGACGGCAACACTAGCGGGTCGCTCTCTTCGTTGGCGAGCTGTGAGTACTGCTTACTGTTTTAAACGATAATTGGGCACTTGTATGGCAATGGAAATGTTCTTATGAATGTTTTTTTTTTATATAAGTTAATGCTTGACAACAATCCCACCTGATGGTAAGTTGAACGCACTAACTTATAATAGTCCATTTACTCTCCTCTTGAAGACTCCGGTCCTGTCTCGTCCATCATCTTGGTTTAAAAAGAAAAAAAATGTCGATAAACGCAGCACATGCTCAGTCCGAGAATAAAGCCAGCAGTCATAAGCCAGAAACCAGTCGGCCACACTGAAAACTAGCTGATTTTCAGTGTGGCCTGTTCTGCCGCGTGGTAGGTGTAATAGGAGTAGTTCATCCGTTATGTTCTAGCATCAGATTACACTTTTTTACTTAAATTTTGACAGAAACACTAAAAAGACTAAATAAACCCTCGTAAAACATTATGCATTCGAAGAAATATTTTCGTTTAAACGTAATTCATAGTCCAAATGTAAATATTAACAATTATTTGCTAAATGAGACTTATCTAGAGACCTCGATTTAACCAATCAAATCAGGCGTTTACAAGTTATAAGCAGAAATATTCATAGTAACTTCCGTCATAGCTGTAAGCAACTTTGTGGTTTGGTTTGAAGGAGGTTGGATTGGACGAGCGGCAGTCTGGAATGAGTCGTGCCTCAAGCTCGACCGCGGTCCACGTAGCGGTGCGGTTACAGATTGGGAGTATTTGCGACGCCGTTTGCGTTTGGACATCTCATCATATATCTCATCATCATAGTTATAACCTCGCTAGAGCCCTTTTATTCATATGGCTTAAGTCAATCGTAGTTGATTGACCGATTGATCATTTGTGGCCAAAATGGCAGTGGCAGCATTAATAATCATCTCTCGAGGAGCACTTTAAACCAATCCCAGTCTTATAACAATCGTCAAACCATATCCTATTAGCTCCCCTATCCACACCGGATAGCTTTCTTAGTAACGGAATAGATATACGAGTATACCATGAAATCGACTGCTAATTAACTGCGACTGCGAATAATCTTGGGATTATTAAAAATGAAGCGTGGATGCATACGTAAAGTTCACAGTGTAACGCGCGTGACGTTGCAATGAACGGGCTTGTTAATTCATGTTATACGCGTACCATGTAAAGACGGACTAATACGCGTTCTAAACACGCCCGCTATAGTATTGCTTATTCGTTCACTTGCAATAAACACACGAGGGAGGGCTGTGAGCATTTCAATATTAAAGTCTTTTTTTTAATTAAAGAGAGATAAAGTTAAATTTATCTTATCCAACTTTTATCAAGTAACCGAGAATCGTTCGTTACTTCAACTTGGTGTTTTATTATGTATTTTTTATTCAAGTCATTGTCTGCTGAAACTATTTAAGGACTTAGAAGCTGCCGTTCCCTTAGTTAATTGCGAAAGTTAGGGCTTAGTTCTTTACCGAGTATTATTTCAGTTTGTTTTGCTAGTAGCGAGATAAATTTGAATAACTTCATTATAACACGATGAAATAATAATAATAATCATATCACGAAAATTAAGCTTTCGTATAAATTTGAACTAAACATGACGTTTCGTTGTTATTAATTTATTATAGTTTCGCCGGTTCTTCATAAGTTGTGCTGTTGGGTTTGTGTGTTTGCGGAAAGTAACCGCGATATCTGTTTAAATAAACCTTTTACTAGTAGAAAGGTTCATTATTACGGATGGAACGTAGGCTATATATTTAGTATTTATGTAGGTACTCGTATGTAGAACAATCTAATTGTTTAACCCGAACGTCCTCGGGACGAGCCGCCGGTGATATAATAAAAATATAAATCAGTTCTGTTAAGCAAAACGTAGATAGATAGATACCTTGTAAAATCACTTCTAAATACATCAGCTAATATCAATGACCTGTCATAAACTATATATTCATTCATAAATGTAAAAAATCAAAATTCAAACCTTCGGTAAAGTTATAAATAGCATTTGAATAGAAATCTGTCGGCAAATATTGTTATTCCCATTTTAGTGGTGAACGAGAGTTCACAGATAGATGGCAGGTAAATAACGGGAGGCGTACAAAACATGTTTTCATGACAAATATTGAAACATTCATACATCCAATCTGCCGGCGTTCGATCCTGTTTGCTGGAAAAATGTTGCCAGATATCTATTGCTTCTAATGTTGCCATAAATGTTTTATGTTTTGAGTGCTTTCATATGTTTCCTCAGCAAACCTGTATTTGTTGATGGAATGGAAACTCGAATGTTGTGTACATATATCATTGCAGTTTTACTTGTCCGTTTATCTGTTGAGTGGAAAGCCATGAAGCTTCCTTCTTGATCGACAACGTGTCGGTGATGTGTATAGGGCCGCGGACGTTCACTTACTGTCTAGGGTCTCGCTGCTCTGTCAACTATTCATGTAGATATAAGTACGGTTACTTATATCGCTACGTTTTGGAAAATTCCGCAGGAAAAGATCGTTTCTTCACTAATAACAAAACTACCGAATCTGATTCCGCACATCGGATATACGAATATTTTGAAAATTTTAATGTAGCTAGATTTTAGTATTTACAAAGTTAATACTAATACAAATTGAAGATTTAAGAACCATACCACACCAATATTTATCAGTAAACGCACGCCCAATGACACTGGCGTAAGGCAATAGTTAATAAGTTTATGATATATATTTTCTCATACATGCGAACAATGTAATGTTCTTTTGGAAAATACATATCTCCGACTAGACCTAACTAGATACAGCGGCCTAATCATATTATTTTGGAACTGTAGTCTATTTGCCTCTCCGTCTGAACATTTATAACATTAGACCACCAAACAGATTTACCATATTTGAAATATACGAGTATATCATAAGATACTTTTCTACGAGCGCGAGTTATTAATTTAGAAATAAATGTGACGGTGGAATTTTTAAAGAAAACTTACTTACTGCTAAAATTGTTATTTTCTCTAGGTACCGACGACGGAGACCTCAAATTCAACTACCTATCGACGTTCGGACCACGATTCCGCAAGCTCGCGGACATGTACGGAGACTCCGACGACGACAGAGCCCCGCACGAGGAGTCGTGGTGCTAGCGCCGCGCCTGGCTCGTGTAGCCGAGTGGACGAGCTGCCCACGGTAACGCGACCGTGCAGTGGTTTCTGCCGAGTCGCGGTTAGACTTAACTGCGAGATGCCTTACCGCCAGGCGTTGTAATAAATAGCAACCTGTGTTCTGTGAGACTTAGTGGACGAATACGATCGCAATCCCCACCGTCGGAGAAAACTTTAAATTTTTGTTTTAAATAGGAAATGGAGCCTGTGATAATTGTTATGCGACGTATTTGTGATTGAGTGGCATCCTTGTGTGTGTGTTCGGTGTTGCGAACGCCAGCGGCGATGCATTATTTAGTAGTGCGGTCGGAGCCCGCAACTGCAACGACAGATGCGGGCTCGCCAATCGGCTGCCACTTTCGACTTTTAGCAGGAATTCGACGTTTGAGTTTGTTTAATGCTGGTTTTGTTCGCGCTATTGCCTTACAACACGTCTGTAGCAGTGTTGAAAACCTGCAGTGTGTCTTCTTTATTAATTTGTCGGAAATATGAGTGTTTCGTATTAACAAAGTAAATTGTGAAGTACGAGCGAGGATCGCTAGCCATACTTCGAAGTTTACGCGTGGGGAAACACGAAGATTTCCAAAGACATTAATAACTCACACGCATTTGTACCGTAGGCTGTTGGACCAGTATCGCTTATAATTGCACAATCGTAAGAGATGGACCAAGAGAAAAGATGAGTAGACTGAAATGGGAAACTTTTTTAGTCTCAAGATTCATATCTTTCGTTTGTTATAACGATGATGAATTTTCTGTGATATTGCGTCCATTATGCCATTGAGGTTAATTTTCTATCATATATCTATACTATGCTTGCGAGTTGTTTTCGTACATTTTACGTATATTTTAGAACCTTTTTTGATTTTAAAACGTTCTTATGAATGGTATGTATTATATATGCAGCTTTGGTAATAGATAAGTAATACCAAAGTAAGCTCACTGTATAAAACGCAAAGCATCATATATGTATGAGGACGTGCGAAGTATCAGGATGATTAAATCACGAGCGTACCATGTATGTACCGATTCCTAAATAAACGAGTTCGAAATTCTTCAAAGTTTACTTTAATTCCATACTTTCCACGTGAGAGAACACTGCAAGATGTAGGATTGTATAAATAAATGTATAAATTACATTTCTTCGGTCAGGTAATTCAAGTGTTAATAATTTTTAAGAAATGACTGATTTGTACCGTTGTTAGGTGTAAACGATACGCCTAAATTTTTTCTTGTATGTAATTTTTATATAAATTAATAAATTTAGCTCAGAATTCGTATTAGTTTTACATTACATTTGAAACATAACTCGTACGATTCATTAATTTTCTTATGACTATAAGTTATTGACATTGAGAAGTGGATTCTCGTTTAGTATTATCGATTAAGCAATTTTTTGTGAGGTTTTTCCAAGTGACACGTTGTACGTAAGTGTACGTATCGAACACTTGTAACCAAAAACGTTACTCTAATATAATTTTAATGTAAGTGCCATTGTCTTGTACACGCGAATGAAACATTGCATCTACCGTAATCGGCAGCTAGTCACAATGAACCGGTAAAAAATTATCAAACGTCTTCATTAAACTGAATTATGAATTTCGTAGTTTCCAAGACGAGACTACAAATTTGATGATGAAATATCCACCGTTAAAACGAAACATGTGATTCGTTTCAATTTGAACGGGTTACATTTTTCAGACTTGAGTCATGAAATGATTTTGACGCGATCACTTCACCTTCATTTGGATATTGGATATATTTCAATGTGGCGGCACGCGTTCAAAAGTTCGTCAACTCATGTTTATTATGTTAGTTCGCTACGTCGGTTTTTAAGACATTACAGCAAAGTGTCTTTATTGTTTTTGAATTCCCGTTTTGTTATTCGATTGAAATCGGTACCAGGACTCGACTGGAGCAAGAATCATAATTATCAATATATTTATATTCCATTTCAACTCCGCTAGTGGTATTAACGTTGTTCAATATACATAAAGAGGGTAGTTTTAACAAGGAAACAGCATGGATGTTTATTGGTATTTGGTATATATCTTAGTTCTCAATAAAAACTACCGTTGATATCGTTCAGTGATCTATTAGGTGAATGATAACACAATGTATGAGACATACGTAGATATCTTAATGCCCAAGGTAGTTATGGTCACCGAACAGCGAGGTACCGTTTAAAGAAATACTGACTGGGATTTTGCAAAACGTTCTATTTCCAAATATTTTGTATTCTGCCATTTTAGATGTAAGTTAAAGGTCATTATTAAATTACTGTATTGTTTTGTAATACTTATATCAACTTAACACTGATATATTTATTAATATTTAGTGACAATTCCCGAGGTTGTTAGTCGTAAGTTTTTCTACTGTTTTTTTTACGTTAGAGGAGTATTTTTTTACTTTTTTTTTTAATATACTGTTTTTGTGTCAGTTTTGCGTCCAGATTCCGAATAAATTATTGTAAAATTTGATTGGCGTTTTGTTAACCTTAAAATCCTGTTTTTATTTTGTCTCGGTTGTAATTTGAATGATTATTCTTTTGTTTTTTGTGATTATTTTGGCGATGTAACATCATGAGTGATTCAGTAAATTATTAGCGTTTAAATGTAACACTATTCACTTTGATAGCTAAAACAAAACTGTCCGTATGTATTAGGCCTAATTGTAAATATGTAAAAACTTTGCCGATACTTAATTGTACAGGCGTAACTTTTGTATGTTAATGATAGGAAAATATACAAGGTGTCTTATATGTATGCATATCAACGAATTATAAGGTTAAAACACGATATTCTACAATCTAAACAGTTTTCGCGTTATAACTATTCATGTAATATCGAGACGATAAATTACGATGTACAATTATTTTTGATAAATGATGGCCCCATCCACTGAGCCTATGAGACCTAGAGCCTGCTTCAGATCAGTTTTATGCATTACGTTGTGGCTCTACGAATACAATCTTACGACAGCTATAGAGGCTGCGCCGCTAATGTGCCCTTCAAGGCACAAGCGATCAGGAAAATTTGCCACTAGCTTACCCGTTCAACTATCGATCGCTTTCGATACCTAATACAATGGTGATGTAAGTGGACACTGAGATTTATTATATTCAGGTGAATCCTTCGGTATAATATACGAAATTCAAATTTCGTTGACTAAAAAAAACTAGCGATTATTACACGATAAATATCTTAAGCCTTTTTCGAAACTGTAATTTTATATTGCTGCATATTATGTGATGGGATCGAGTTTGACCAATCGTCGAGATTCTTGAATAATCACTCCAAAAGATTTTGATGATCATTACATAGGAAATATATTATGTTAATTATTGTTGCGAATCGCATTTTGATCAATATCGGAATTAAACAGCTTTTAGTTTGCAAAAGGTGAACTCAAACTTGAATTTCGTCTATTAATTTACCTTAATATTAAGCACAGCTGTAGAAAAGTATCTCAAATGTTGACATTGTGAAACAGATTGCTTCAAGTAACTTCTTCTGCGTCTGTCGAGATAAAACTACAACCTTACGTCAAAATACGAGACTCCCTTTGTCTTCATCAGTAACAATACATCTAAAGATGGTGCACAGCTATGTGGGTTGCACTGGCAACTTCGCACCAGCTATATAAAATTGATATGTGTAAAACCTGTCGTCCGCAATTGATCGTCTCGAAACTTAATAGTACCATCTGTATGATTAATTATTAGTAATAAATGTCTATATAAATTTATTGTATGTGGTTTTAAATTAGTTGTAATTGACCAAGTAACTGTTTAATTAAATTTTTTCGTTTTACTTAGACAAATCTAAATGAGAAATCAATTCTGGGCCTTAAGGTAACAAATCTTATTAGCATACTAATTAAAGCTTACTAGCTCAAGATTCAGAATTGGTTATACATGTGATTATGAGATGGTTTTAAAATTATAATTTTACAAGCTCGGATAGCTTTATAGTTTTGCCGATATATTAATGAAAACTTAAACGATTTGCATATAAGTTATGTTTTTCTTTATACATATTTACTTTTAAGAGGAGCTTAAAATGATTTTAGAAAACTGAACATTCCTATATTTAATATTATTATGTTTTCGGGCACAACATTATTTTCTTCTGCGGTTCATAAAGGCAATTTGCTTAATTTTATATTATTTTTGTACGTAAAGGAAGTTGAAAAAATACTTGCTGTCAACGTTCAATAGCCTGAATGACGGTAAGTGATGCGCCTCAAATTATCCATTTGACAGCATCTAGGTAATGCGTAAGAGATTTCATCCATCTTTTTGATTTATAGCAGCTTCAATAAGCCCTGGAAGAGGTGGTAGTAAATATTATAGATGATTTAATGATCTTTGAAAAGATTTACAACACCAACTTTAAAATATAACTTGTGTTATCGGAGCTATGGTTCAATTTGTAGATATTTGGGATATTGCAGAACGGTATTATTGCACAGAAATACGATACTGTAATAATGCAAGAATGACGTAACTTGAACACTGTCGGTCTAGAGAGAATTATACATTCACATGCATCAATATTAATTTATAACAAACACTACGTAACTTAAAATTTATCTCACTTTTATAATTTTTTACAATTTCATTGTCAATGTTTTTTCCCTTTATAAATTTCGATTTTTTCTTTTCAAATTATATTGTTACAATAGAATTTTCTAGGGAGAATATTTTTGAATTACTCCTAATTTACTATAGAAAACAATGAACCTAAGGTATTGTTATTTTCTTTTGAGAAACGAATCTTCTAACAAAAGTAACGTTGGCCTAATTTTTATTACAAATACTTTCAATATTTTTTCACTTGTGAAATGGATGAGATTTTTTTATACTTATAAATTATACACGCAACAATATTAATGTATACATCGCTAGTCTGAGTATCACTGTAGAAGTAAGTACTTATTAATTAGTATAGAATGATTTGAGTTGAATGAGTTCCTTGTTTAATTATTATCACCTAAAATTGTATAAAAGTTGTCTAATCCTACATTCCAATTGTAAGCAATGAGAGTGACTTGAAATATTTACTATAAACCTACTGTAATTCATAAAGGATCAATTATTATTCGTACTTACCATGTGCTGGTGACCATTTCTTATTTTAAGCGCATTTCGTTAGATGGCCACCACCAGATTACACACTGCCATTAATTACACTGTTTAGTAATCCATTTATGATTCCATGATAATCTTTTTACTAACATTTTGAAAGTTGTATTATAATAGTATTATGTACCTACTTTAATATTTCTAGTAATTAAATTAAATACAAACGGATTAGCTGTTCTACGCCTGTTATGATTCGATATCGCCGCGTATTTTAAATATAAACACATGGGATTGTAAATGGATAATAAGTAATTTTTAAATGTTACAAGAAGAGTGTCTCGAGTTTTGTATTTGTCATAAGGACTTAGTGTTACGGTTTGTGTGTTGCTCTGTTGTCAATCAAATGTATATTCTAAATATTCATTGTGCAGTACATGTGTAATACATAGTTATCGCAAATTAATCAAACAATTATGTCACGTTTATTTCTAATCACTTGCAAGAAGTAATAATCTAACAAATATAATTAAGTATTTATCTTTTACTTTAAGTTCGAATGTACATGTATAATTACACAAGTATTTATTTTATACAGATTTAGCTAACGATGTATAATTTTTTTTAATTACAAAATATTTAACGTAAAATGACGTGTGTGTATTATGTCGTTATTTTGCGTTCAGCGAGTGTTTAGAAGTAATTTGACATGTTAACAGTAAATAAGCGTTCGATGTGTAGCGTGAGGTGACATCTTTGTATTTAGTCTTTACAGACAGAAGCAAGTGACTGAACACGAAATATTGTCATACTGATATGTAACTAGTGCGTAAGGTAAATTTTAAATTGTTTATATAGAAATTAAAATAATCAATTCAGCATTGAAATAAAGTGATGAAATTGATATGTGTGTTGTTTTATTTTTGAAGCCTAAATCCCCATTTAGTCAATAATACTATATGATATATGAGTATAATACACTTTATTACACACCAGCAAAGGACAAGACAGTCAATATTCAACACAATTAGTCTGTAAGCTAGAGAGAGTCTTTTCGTTGATAGTGATCTCTTCCAGACAACCTATGGCATGGTAGCATAGAACATTTTGAAGAACGGAGACAGGGTACACAACTATATATTAAATATACCAACGTTATTATAAATGAATAAATCTAGAAAATTAATAAGATATCAATAAAATTATACCACTTGATAATAGTGAGAAAATTCGAAAGATAATTTCTATACGAGTTAGATGCTTGAAAGATAAAAAGGATTTGGAAAATCTAATACTCGGTGACTGGGAATTCAGTAGGTGAGTAACTAATACAATGAATTTATGAAAATGCAATATGTAGAGGAGACGAATGGGCCAGATTGTCAGCAGATTGAAGGTGCCGGTTATGACCTATACATAAACTTAGAGCTGTCTTTGAAACACAACCGTGCAGCAGGACTATAACATCGTATGTAGCAGAAAGTACGTAAGTCTTTCGGCGAAGACGGATTGGGAGCCAGTTGAGCTTAACACGAAATACAGTGACATGATCATATTTGCCAAGTCAAAATATAAATCGTATACAAATATTTTGAAGTTGCTCCTCGGTAACATCTTGATAACAAATGTCGGCATAGTCGAGGACTGGAAAGAGATGTGATTGAACTAGGGACATTTTTGCTGGAATGGGTAGAAAATAGCAGAATCGACGCAGTGAGTCAAGTACTGGAAATGGTATTACAGTTATAATAATTCATGTGAATTTAAAACAAAATTGCTATGAATTACAGAAATTATACTTAATTAGGCGGAATAAGCTACCTCGCTGATTATTTTAAACCGATTTTGTTAGTGATAGGTATATGCATAAAATTTACAGTGAATAAATAGAAGAGATTTGTTAAAAGTTTTGTTCAGAAAATTTGCTGCCTAAAGGAAAGATAATTAAAATTTTATAATTATCTTTAGGCAGCAAATATATCGATGCACTTTTAATATTTTTATAGAATAAAGAAAAGAATTATTTACTTCTAGTACATGAATATGGTACGTTGAAACTTAGTTTCTACTCTGTGCATAATTAATTGTAAATTTCTTACGAATATAATTCTCGAAAATCGATCCTTAAACGTTGAAATAAGAATTTGGGTAGAAAATAAATAGCAAGACGGATTGTATAATTTTTAATCGATTTATAAATGTCTCTCAATTATTAAATGACTAAGCAGAATACAACTTTGTCAAACAAAAAAAATCGGTTTTAACTAAAGCACAGGAAACCTTGTGAGTGATGTTTGTCGTCAGTTCGTCGTAATCTGTGTATTTAATTATGATTGTCTATGCAAAATATTTAAGTATGTTAAAAATGTTATATGAAAATTTACTTTTAAAAACATGTTGCTCTTTTATGTATTTTCAAACTCCCCGAACGCGAGTGGAACCAGCTTGGTGGCTTATTCATTACATAGTTTGGATGTTGGTGTCGTGAACAATTTATATTAACAAAATTTTCCAACTTCGCCCGCTCTGTCAAGTTAGGGGTTTCACATATTGTGTGCACATCTTGCTTGATATTTGATACGATTCCAAAGTTTAGAGCTATGTTCTTCTGTTTGTACGTAAATGTTTATGAAGTTTTGGTACAAAAGCGCGCGATTATATTATTATTAATTATTACATTAAGCTTTTGAGTTTTGGTAAGTGTAATAGTGAGTATAATTTAGTATTTCATCGAGATTAAAAAGAACAGAATAATTCAAAACATGTATGTAGCAAAGTTTAAATATTTTGGTTTTACGTTATCCATGGTTGATAAAAACGCGTTTGAGGTCATAAGCAAAAAACAGAGAGGGGAAGTTACGGCACATTACAGTATACTGGCACGTTTAACCAAAAGTTACCGCTGAAATGTAAATATTATAACAGGGAGCCATTAACGAAATATTAATTTGTTTCTAATAGAACACGTTAAGGATATTTTTACAATGTGAAAAGAACGATAACTGATATCTAATGGTTTAACAAAGGATCTTTATAATCCATGTCGATTTTTAGGAATGTATCCCGAGAGAGTTCATAATGGAGTCGTGGCGATAAATTTTAATAAAGGCATCTAATTACTTGCGAAGACACGATCACAAAAATTACACGCCGGGCATTGGTCGCTTTGGGATTAGATTTGGTTATTATATTTATATAGTAGCTTCTACAATTCGTTTCAAAACAGTAGTTAGATAATAAACGGTGTTTCCGTTCAATTTAATTGTCTTTTTTATAAATTTAAGAGTAAAGCAGTGAACGTCGTGGTGTGGCAGTCGGTCTCCTGCACGGAAAACTTTGGTTTGTACTGAGTAAACCTGTAGGCCTAAGATTTGCTCACAATGTTCTCAAGTTAGACACTGTAGTGGTGTATGGCCTTGACGAGCGCATCTTTAATTGTAGAAGTTTATGCATACCAGTGGGTCTTTTATTGGTTTCGACCTTCGGGACAATGATGATGATGATAACAATGAGCAGTAGTCGTAAAATCAATGTGTAAATTACGACATGAAGGTCCCCGCAAAACCATGAAATCGTGTATCTGGAATTCTGAAAGAGTCCATTATTTGAAGTAATATAATGTAGCATTGTTGTACATTAATGGTCCTGTTTTGGCAAGATACTCTTACCGTGATTGTGAAAGACTGGCGCGTACCTCTATCTGCTGTAGAGCGGATCGGTAGTGAGGTTAATGTACACCTCTAATATCATATGTTTTAATTTCACTCCATGGTTTCCGACATAACTTGTCGTTATAATCGTCTTTATTAATGTGATTGAGATCTTACAACGCTACCTGTATTTTACAACGATACCAATCTTTTTTTAAGCAAATTCCAACTCGAGAAATATGGAAACGTTTAGTTTTATACACGTTCGCATTTTCAATCTGTCTTGTTGTCACGTGCGACAGTTTTTATATCGATTTCCTAGCGTCTTTAAGAAATTGTATAAAGGCTTGTAGAAAAATATTTAAGCCAATGATCTGTGAAAACTACCGTACTTGACTTGTGGGATTCGGTTAGCTGGCGATCTG
>DWPT01001576.1:0-18280 GCA_018251895.1 Agathymus mariae mariae
CTACGTACATCCTTTTACAGAAAGCAGTAATACTTAACACATGCAGAATTGTTAGAAAGTTTCTATCTACAGATTAATCAGCTGTCGTGCTTGGCTAAGGCCCGCATGATATCGCAGTAATAACCCCGTCAGGGAGAAACAAATACGTTTAAAAATAAATCATAATAATAACTAATAATAACAATAATAATACAAAGATTCATTCTATGCTCTTTTTACGACCAACAACTTAAATACACCGAGTCCTTACTCTTTGTTTTTGCAGTTTCAATTACTTAAATTTATACCTTACTCTCATCGACGCTATTCAGGTTCTTTATATTTGGATATCTTCTTGGAAAAAAAAAAGTATCAACTGCTTGGTACTTTCATAAAAAAATTTTGTGATCAACAATTAAGTATACATATACACTAATTATATATAATCTATGTTCATTCGAAATAATGTATAATAATACCTTTCAGATAGTAGAAGCATTTTTCAAATAGGTACCCTGGTTTCGGAGATTATTTTCCGCATATACAGAAACTCAATAAATTCAAACTCTCTCTTTATAATATTAGTATAGATATACCTGTAAGGCTCGCAAAATGTTTGTCATATAAATATTTAGTTTATCATTTCTACCGTGATATTTAATTTGTTAATAAAACTCAATGTCAATTCAAAACATTGTATTGAATAGACGAAAGAAAAACTTTACAAAAATACGTCGACTAACGATGTACCGGCTAGCACGAACTTCGGTTTTTCTCTTTCAAATTGAATGAAAATTCTGTTATGCCTAGTACTATCAGCAACTTTTATCTCATCAGTGAATCCGTGATCCAACCTCGTGATACAATGATGTAATCAGTAGCTAGGGTTTCCAACGGTGGCAGCGGAATTGTATTCGCCTTGGAGTTCATCAAGGTAATTAAAGTGCAGGCTTGTATCTGGAAAACAGTTTCTCCGAAAACACCTCAAAGACAATGCTCTGCGAGGAAGATACTTTGTGTTCGTTGCATGATGAAGTCGCACTGTACAGTCTTTTGTTCAATATCGCGTTCAGTGTATTCATGGCTTCAGTTGGGCTGGATTTCTAAATGTAAGGACATTAACCGTCTATTATGTTGAGGTGCGACATTCATCTTCACACTGAGACTACTTGAGGGACAGCAAGACTACAATGAAATAACAGGTTCATGCATAATTACTTTGCAGAAATGCGGAATAATGTCGAGAACCACATTGTGCACTTGGTCATGATCGTTATTACCTATATATGGGACCCCCATTGCTGTGATCGGAGTTTCTTTAAGGTGAGTGGTAATGGCCACAATCCGCCACGCTTACCAAGTACAGTTTGTCATATCACATTATGAAGCATTTTGAGGTATACATATATTATTATTTTTCACCGAAACAAGCGACACAAACTCTCTGGTACTAATAAAAGTGTAAAAACTTATGCAATAAGCATTAGTTTAGTGTAAAATAAACGTTTAGTCACATAAAACTGAATACAATATTGCTATAAAAAATATTGTTATGAATAGGGTTTAAAAAAAGTGTAGTGTTATGGATTCCATTTAATTCATCATGTTCGATCTGACAGCAAAACCAAATCAGGATGTGTATACTAGTAAATCAAAACATGGTCGTGTGGTTTATGAACTGGTTTGGCTATTATCGCTGGGCGATTCTAAGAAGACGTTTATTTTTATGAGGTGCAGCAAATATTCTTAAAGTATTACTTATTTCCTTGGAATCTGACGTCAGCCAGCCTCATTAGATTTGAATAGGATGTTGATTTTGTATTCCATTTCTGTTTACAATAAAGTTGATTTGGGTTGCTTGACGATCTACGCTAATTGTTTTTAAGATATGTCTGCATAAAATATTATACTAGCATATATAATACAAAAAAGTAATAATAATTTAAACGTACCTAATTTTAGTTCAAGGGTAAACATATATATATAAGTATACGATGTATACGATGAAAAATCAAACACAATCAAAACGATGCGTTTAGTTCCCATGTCATGTCATTAGAAACGAAATGTATTAAAGCTGATTCAAAACCGCTATGTAAAACTTTTTATATGTTCGGTGAAAACGGCTAAAAGGTCCTAATTCTACTTACACATCACATGAAGGGTTAACAGTCTGCTGCGTGACGCGGGGTGCAGAAGTCCCGCGTGGAACTCAAATAAAACGTAACCATAAAAGAACGAAAATAAAACGACTTTCCCCAAAGTGAGTGAACTTGACGCGAATTGTTTCGCCATTTCAACTTTTTTCTAAAGTATGTGTATTAGCGGTGATTTTTATAAACGTTGCTTTTATGTAATGTTACCAGTAAGTTACCCTCCCTTCATGTCGGGATACATGGTTGCGTATAGGACTAGTGATTAGACCCGAAACAATTGCTGTTCGTATTTGTCAGGCGTTTATTGATTTTTTCGTATTCAAACTATAATACTTAAATCTTTATTATGAAATCATCTATATATTTCTTAAAAACCGTATGAAAATCTGTGCCGTAGGTTTTAGGTTATTGCGTTTATACAGATGTTTAAAGGATTATTTTATACTATGTTGTGAAATGCTCACGGAACCCGTCCGCGAAAAATATCTTGGTCTTGAATTTGAACAGCAAAATTTACCTTATTTTTATGAGTAACTTATGTAAATTAGTAGGCAGGTAAATTATAAAAATCTTATTTTGTCAACTAATAAATGCATAATATATTTTGTTGAATGTTGAAACTTTTGAAGTCCAGAATTATTTACTTCAATACCTTTTGATTACTCTCTGTAGGTTAATGGCAAAGTGTAGTGATAATCAATTTCTAAAATAAATTAAATATTGGTAGTATAAAGGGAATAGTTATTGTAACTTCGACTAAATTGAAATGTTAAAAAATATTTCATCAATCCTGACGATTCATTAATCCTTGAATCTAAGCAAGTCTGTCTGCAGACCTAACGGAACGCCGGTGACTATGCCATTAAATACCCCCTGTTAGAGGATGATGAACTACCCAGTTCAATCTTGACGATATGCACTCATAATTGTAGAATTCTTCCTATGTCTGGTTAATTACCGTCTTTCTCCTTGAATAAACTATGAAACTTTTATCGTTTTTCCTTTCCTGTCGCGATAAGCCAGTGAACAAGAAGAATCGCCGCTTCTTTTCTAGGCTGACATGTATCGGTGATATATTTAGTGTTACGGATGTCCGTGAGTGGCAGTGACCACATACCATCAGCTGACCAGTCTATTTGACGGCTATTGATATAAAAAAAAATGTTAGCAATAATGTTTCAGCAATAATTTCTGAACATGTGCATGGTAAATAAGGTTTATGAACACAGAACCCATAGATAAATCCAATTGATATTTATGTAACTTCAGTCTTCTGTGAGTACTGGTAATTAAAGTTGGAAGGCTTATACTTAAATTTGTCGAGATCACATTATCATGATGTCGTGGATGAACTCATTTCGTCCATGATTGTACGTATAACTGAACTATGAAGTTTTGGTTGATTGGTTAAACCTATAAACAATATAGAAAATGACATATAGTATACAGTAAAGTACTACTACCCTGAATTAGTGGGAATTGGTAGAATATTCCTAGCTTTTACGTGTCAAAAGATCTTATACCGTCTAAAGAACTCGGATATTATGGACATCCGACAATAATAACTTGGTTTAATGGCTTTACGTGCACTCCGAAGCAATCGAGCCTAATTTTATACTACCAAACTGCCCGAAGTGGCTTCATTTGGTCGATCACTAATGATTGTCACAAGTCTTCATAGTCTGATTACCTCTTACCTATTTACATTTGCACTTTAATATAGATATTTGTTATAGATAAAGTTCTATCTTGCCATAGACGCGAGTTTCGTACTTTACTCTTATTGCAGGAATAGTAATCTACCCTCGGCATTTATAAACACCTTATAAATCAGTGTCTACTAGACGATATCGACCAGTGCCCCATCAAGTTGATAAATGCATGTAACGCGAGCCCCTTGCATCCTCATCATGCTACGGGCTATGAGAAATGATAGGGCTAGTACACTTGAATACTATTGAGGTACATTTGGTTCTGAATTGTTTAGCAGGGTATAAAAATATCCGCTGAATATACAGGGTGTTTTCGGTAATTGTAACCGGGTACTTAGTACTTATTGAGCGAAAATAAAATATCATAAATAAAATTATATCGAAATTAAAGTGTTTGTAAAAAACCTACTTTGACTACATAATTCAAATTATTTTCCAATCAAAATATGTATTACAGTAAACAGGTAAATTTATATACAAGATCGAATTTGTTTTATGTGATAAGTTGTTGAAACAAGTACCCGGCGACATGTAATGATTCCACAAACACTACAATTTGAAACAGTCACAAAATTTTCAAAGCACATTCATTATTTATCTATGTATTCGTGTGCGTGTTTAAGATACACATTTGGGTGTAGTTACCGGCATACTGATATACGAAGCATACATGTATATCTAATTTATCTCAGTTTATCTGGTGATTTTATTTGACGATAGATTAATGTGGTTGCCATTCATAGATACATTTGAGCTAGTGTTTTTTAGTGACCGTTATGATGAATAAGTATACATATTTGGATAGTAGATGACATGACAAGTGAGACGCAATAGCATTTCCTTTGAAAGATACAAATACCGATAATCTTCACTTCACATGTTTTCTTTGACTGCTCAAAAATAAATTATAACATAGTAACTATATTTTATTACCAAAATGCTGTGATCAGGCACTGTATTCAGTAAGTGATCAATGTTTTATGCGATGAGCGCCGTAGATTTCGTTTCTTCCCTCGCGTAATCGTTTTAACTACTGTTTTTAAGCAGTTTTTACCGACTTCAAAAGAATGGTCATATTCTGTTTCTCACCTTCACGTTTACCATATAACGAATTGTTTGAAGCATGTCCAAAGATCAGGCGGTTTTATTAATGTAGGTCATTCAATAAGTCATGAGATAAAAAAAAGTATTCAACATATCGGTACTATTTATTTTATATCTTTTTAAACTGCTCTCCTTTATGCTCTATTCGTTTAAACCAATTGAATGTCTTGATCCGACAAGTCAGAAATAGCTATTTCGTAGGCAACCACGGCGGTGCTCGAAATTTACTTTCCTTGTATTTTCTTTCACTATTGGGCAAAAAGAAATCACAAGGAGCTAAGTCAGCGTTGTTGGATGGATGAGTTAGTGTTTCTACATCAAATTATTCAATAAACGACTTTATTCTAAGGAAAATAATGATGTAACATGATTCCCCGAGGCCTGGCCGTTGATCTTCTCTCTCACACAGCTTAAAAAGCTTTAATCTTTGAAACTGCAGTGTACCTTTTTTTTTTTAGTTTTCCAACATTGACAAATGTCGACAATGTCGTCACTACGAAAAAATTAACCACCAATTTTTGTGCATGTTGCGGGGTATTTTTAATTTTATAGGTAACTGTCCTTATAAGAAGACTTCTGAAAACTTCTATTTATGTTCCAGTTCATATTGATAGATCCATATTTCGCCACCAATAATGATTTTTGAAAGAAGTGTCGATGTTCCATTTTCAAAAAGTAGAAGCATTTCACGCTGCCAGCACACACAAGCCTGGTTTTCGCTTGCGAGAGCAAACAAGGGATCTTACGAAAACAAAGCTTCCTCACTCCATGCCGTTGATGTAGTGTGGTATGAACGCTCCCCGAACTAATGCCCGAGATTTTCTCAGGACATTGTATGTAATTCGTGGGTTTCCTCAGACCAAAATTCCAATAGTCCCTAGATAAACAAAATTTTAAATTATAATAGATTATAGCGCACAAATGTTCATGGTTTTAAATAAAAAGTTCGGAAAGCGGTGCAGTAAAACAGAACATTAACATGTAACACAGGTGCGTCCCATTTTTAAATATAGAACATTTCAAAATTTTATTGAATGACTTACGTAATAAGCAAAAACTGACAACAAATTGCCGGTATCCATGTTTCTCCCGTCTTAAAAAAAATTCACCGATTTCGTGCCTCACATGACTATCGAAATTGCACATGCACATTGGAAATGAATCTACGAAATTCGAAAAAATATTGTCGCTGAGCGACGAGAAAGTTGGGATGAGGAAAAGATTACAAAATAAAACTACAACGTTGAATGATAATTATTTTATTCTAAGATTAACATTAACAAACACTGATAACGAACTCTGCGAAACATGAAGTCATAAATGTCATGTGAAAAAAGTAGTTCTGACTACAGGGCAAACCCTTAACTCGATCTTCTTTGTTTTAGGCTCAAATTGTAGCTGATTTCTAAAATTTTGGATACCATTCTTCGTTTCCTTCGTTTCTTTTTTCGTTTTTGACTTGCTCGAATAATTCTTTTTGTACCTTACAGCTCTCGTCAATACGCGTCTTTTGAGCCTTTTTTAAACTCTCTGAGATATAATGGGATTGCACTTTTTCGTGAAATCAGATCCTACACTGGATTGAACTAAAAGACATATCCAATGTTAAAAAATTAAGCACGCCATTATACTCAGAACGAGTATTACATATTGGTTATCATTTTATTATATCTTTTTCAATTTAAGATGACAAAAATTTGAAATAAATTTATACTCGAAGTTGACATACTAAGTATATACATACATATTTGCTTAGTATGTTTTATTTATTTTATAGATTTAACTCTCATATTCCTGTAATAATGCTCCAAATACAAAAAAAAAAGTTTTTCTCGTAGTTTCAGCTTTTTTGGCTAATACCAATAATAACATGTTTTTGATTCATTGGCAGAACGGTGACTATAACGTAGATAATTAATAATGAGACAATTCTATTATGTGTTGGGTAGTCACAATAAATGTCTTAAAGTATTTTCAATAGTTTGATATAAAGTAAAATCTTAAGAGATAAATTTTAAAACGATTCCAAGTTACTAACAATGGCTCGATAAGTTTATCTTCGATCACAATCCAATGTGGTTGGAAATTTACTATGGGGAATGACGTCAATTGTGCTACGGAGAATGCAAATAACTTTGCGTTGTGAAATCGAGATATACATACATTTTGAATAACCTTCGTATCAAACCAAAAATCATATTGTATGAAGTTATACGACATCGCGTTTAATAAGTTTGTCGTGAAGTAAGTTGTTTAAAGAAACCTTGTATTGTGATATGTTTAAAAATATATATATCGTGTACTTTTTTAAATGTAGACAGTAGTTTTGGTGATAAAAGAGTATAGTCAGTTCTCGCGCATTTTTTTCACACATCTTAAATCATGTGCAATTTCAAAATAAATATGAGTATTAAAATATGTCTCGAAATAAACATTTGATGATACACTTGATTTTTTATTTCCTTAGTAAGTCTGGTAAGCCTCATTTCATGATTTGTTTATTTATTGCATACGTCCACATGCATCAAAACTTCTATAAGGATACCAACTTATACCAATATATATGGATAACAGATGTTACAGACGGAAAGAAAAACATATATATAAATCTAATTGTCAGGATACATTTTTTTTTCATTTCGCTACGTTCCATTTCGGATATACGAAATCCTAATGTTTTAAACCTTATAATCTACGTGTATTTTTTCCTGCTGGAATCGATAACGCCCATATTTAAATTACGTGTACGAGAAGTACCTGTTGTCGCTACGGCTTTGGTAAATATTGTTCCGAAATAGAATTGAGGACCGATTCAGGAGATCACCATAACGTCAACTGTACGACGGGGAATGCAAATACCTTGCGAAGTCAAGTTCTCCGTCTAGAATTAGCTTTGGAGTCCGGCGACAGAACTTTGAATACTAATATAATCCACCTTGAGACTTTTTTCAAGCCCATGGGGTATAATTGTTCGATGAATAATCGATTTATTACGTTTCAAATAAAGTAACTCTTCTTTTTTCTTCCAATTTAAAACTGGATTTAATTTTACACGATTTTATTTTTTATTATTACATTACTATACTACAGTTATCTCAAGTTTTTTATAAATCTGTGCAAAACTAAACCTTTAATATTAAGAAAATTCAAAAAGTCAAACATTCAAAATATTGTTGACTGGTTGAACAATAATATTTTTAAACATATTCGTATAGATAAAGGCGTAGTAGTAAATTGATTCAAAATTTTTTGATAAAAATAAAAGTAAAAATGTTACGAATTTTGCTTTATTATTCTTAAATTATGTGAGTGTGAAGGAAATTATAATAAATTGTATGTCACATAACGAACCGTTTCTAATGAACATCTACCTAACCTATGCTTATCTAACCTCAATAAGGCTTAAAAAGGAAATAATATCCACAGCAAAAATGACAGTAAAAAAAGGGCCAAGTTTCATTCGTCTCAAAGCTACGATTTCCACGGTTAATAATATCAATTCACTTTTACTTTATTGAGCAAAGTATTCTTGTAGTATTACTGCTTAATACACGACCAGGTCTCGAATGAGGACCAACTTATACAGAAGTTACGTGACTGATGGCATCCCCATTCCAATATTCAGAAGGAAACTGCTCAAACGTTAAACAGTTTTCTCAGCCGATTAACTGACGTCCAATCTTACTCCTGAATACAGGATTATTTAGAATCTCTCCGGGACAGAGGCTTCGGTATCCCTATGTCTGAGGGTAGGGCGTGAATGCGGTCTGCGGTGAACGTACGACAGACTCCTCTTGATTCAGCGCGTGTCGGTAGAAGTACCCCGGAGATCGATACTGATCAAGTAAATGAAGTGTATATGAACGAAATGAATTATTGAAAACGAAGTCGGCACTGGTCTTTAGTATAAACTAATACTATAAAGATAGAGTTCAAACTTTGTGAGTTTGCGTATATTAGGAACTCCTGAACCACGGCATCTATGTATTTGAAAAAGTCTTACCAAATAAAAGGTATATCATTCCGAATGGACATAGGCTATATGTCGAAATATATACATTAGTAATTATTCAACCTAAACGAAGTCAAAGTCAAAGTAATATATAATAAAATTGTTATTCTACTCTGTCTGTCTCGTAGACTGTCTGAATGTTGCATTACGTGCAATCAATGAACAGTTTAAGATGGTACTTAGCTTACTTACTTATGATATGTGTCCACATTTAAAATAAATTTGTAGCGAATGCTATTAGGAAATATTTTTTCATTCATGGAACAAGAAATATCTATTACTAAGAGAGTAAAATAGAGTCAATATGAAATTTATAGAACACCTGATAACATTAGTACTCAAAAAAAATTCGGTAAAGATGCAAAGCTACAAGATTTTTTCTGGTAACATCATATGTATTTGTAATTGATTTGTGTTTTATCTACGCGTTGTGACTATTTAGTGACTTGTCTTAAATTATTTTGTATAAATTCATGACATATAACAATAATTTAATTAAAAATTACCACGGATTACACTTTAATGTCATTTATTTATTTTTATCTAATCTTGACTTAATGCTTGATACGTAATTGACGTCAACTATTGTAATCGCGATGTCTATTTAATCATGTGTTGTAAATTGTCACTAATTATGGCCAATTTTGTACTTATATATAGGTTTATATCTGCAATTAAAACCGTAGTTACCTTTCTTTGCAGACTTTTATTTATGCCTTTAGTGTTCATTATACTTAAGCAATAAATAATAATTCCGATAAATCATAAGCAATAAATAATAATTCAGATCATACATTTCAAGTTCCTCCGTAGCCATCGAGTTTAGTTAACTTTCAAGGATGCTAGTCTACCGGGATTTATATAAATGCAAACGGCACATTTTACTTCCGTGTCCGATGTCGAAATGTTAATTTAACGGAAATTAAAGTTGTTTCCAGTCGTCCTTTTGATACGACTCTGTGACTGAGGCCGTTTTTTCATTGTGGTGCGTGCCATCACTTGGACACAAAAGAGTGTTACTCTTCGATCCTATTTCGAGATTCAATTTGCAAGAACTTTATCTGGTCTGATCTCTGTTTGTTTGTTATAGGACCATGGTTGTTATTCTAGTTTTTGATACGAAAAATGCTAGTGTATTTGTGTAGTGTGTGTGCGTGTAGTGTAGTGTAGGGTAAAAAGTCAAAATTTTTAATGTGCCGGACTAAAAATGTTTGGTCACTAACCAAATATTACCAAGAAGAACAAATAATTCATGATCTTTCGAGCAATTGGTAACTACTGTTAACTAAAATACAGGGCAGTTCAAATTCTATTGTATATAATTCAAAGCTTATACATATTTAAATGCGGAAAAACATATATACATATAATTTGCTTAAATTAAATATAAGTTAATAAAACATACATTTTTGTGATACGCAATTAAACAAACAATTACATCATAAAAAGGCCGTGTTAAAATTATAGCATATAGCGTATAGCATGCTACTGATATAAAAATAAATCATATTGGAATATTACTGACTCTCTTGCCGAGGAGCTACTCACTTTATTGAAGAAATTTGAGATAAATTCCTGGCGTCGCCGGTGATGAAGTGGAAAATGCCTCGAACGTCACACTTGGTAATGAAACTTCAAACGAATAATAACAAATGCTCGAATATCTTTATGATAATTTCATTCAGATTTTATTTATTTAATTTATGATCGAAAACTGTAAGGCAATAATAATTTGTAACGAATGTAGAAATTGTATTCAATTCGTTCTAGATAACAGTCATCATACATACAATGTACAAGGCTATGAGAACTTCGATTAGTCAGTACGAGACAGATAATAATAATAATATCAAATTTGTTATTGTTTTAGAAATAGTCAATAGTCATGATTCTACCTAATGTTTGTTATATGTTGTATAATTATTTTAAAAATGAAATAATATTCTTTTACTCTTCTTTTAAATTATAGTATTGACGTTCATTAGGCGGATGTTCGGTGGTAATTAATTCAAAATCCTAACAGTATGTACTGAAAGATTGGGAAAAGAATTAGATTAAGTGGCGGAGATAGTGTAAAAGCGATTTAATGTGTGATCTGCATGGTGGCCCCCGTTCAATAGCGCGGGTGAGTCACCAGGGGGCTGTGGTCCCCCTCGAGTTGTTGTCCGGGTATGGAAAGTTTCCCTCGAGTCCCGAACTGCTCCCGCATGGGCCGCGCCTTCAGTGATCGAACTTCGAGTAGGAAGTCTCATATCTATCTCTGAGTGGTGCAGTGGAAGCGCGAGCATAGGTATAGCGGTTAAGTTATGATGGTTTGGATGAATTATTCTAGACGCTGCCAGAAGGAGACAGACGATACGATATTTCTGTGTAAGCAAATGGGAAGCCACATGAGATATTTGGGTAAATGGGAAACACGTTCAGATTTGCGTAGCCCAAATATGAATCTAATGCATAGGTTCAAAGTGATCAAGCCTATTAATTCACTCCTTTGTGGCGTCTAAATAGTAGTAGACACGGGTGTAATTACGATCGAAAGAATAAGAGATGTATGGGAGAAATTTTAGTGAGTTCAATGTATAATGAACATTACGACATATATATATATCTCCCCAATATAATTTGCCATCAAAGACAATACCTAGGTTTTTCACTGTATCTGAATTTAATTAATATTATTGTAAATTGTATTTGTTGCTCTTCCAATATATATTCTTGATAAAATATTATTATAAGAACGTATTTATTTGAACAACTGCCCCATATTATCAACATTCACTATAGGGTTAGCTAGTGAAGAATAACATTAAGTAATACATCCTTTCTGACTTTTTTAGATGATAATAAAGACAAAATTAAAAATATATACAGCTCAAAAATATAAGTGTACGTTTTATAATTTATACAAATCACATAGACACATAACGTCTCTTAAAATTATTAATTTATGGTAAACCACAGTACAGACATTCGCATCAGTGCGTGTGGTCACCGCGTAACAATGTAATCCAATTAAGCTATAATTAAATGATGACATGGAACGCATAGTGAATGATGTTTTCGAATTTTAGTTTCAAGGTGCATTGTTTTTTAGGTGGAACTGTTTGCATAATAACATATTCTACTCTGCAATATCAGCTTGTTCGATAAGGATAAAAAAATTCTTTGTGCTTCTTTTCATCTCAAGATAATTTTTATGGATAGTATTATTCTTGAAATATTCTTTTATGAGAACTTAGAGCTTCAAATAAGTTTTAGAAAACCCGAGTTCACTGAGGTCACCAAGGTACACCTGCCGACTGAATGAAGGTTATATATGTTTTCCTATCCATATTGCAGTGCGTTGTTACTTATCCATGTATTTATTATTTGAAGGCCTAAAATTTTGTGTCGACGTATATTTTTTGTTTGTTTTTAATTCACCACAATAGCTCAAGGACAAGAACAGCGTAAATGCATAATTAATATGTATTTTCGACTATCATTATTAGTGGCAATTCCTTTATGTCACAGTTTGATAATATGTAATCCATACATATAATTACATTTAAACTGATCGCTTTCTGTGTATAAAGGATATACGATAAAAACTATTATTATTGGCCTTATTAAGTAGTTACAATTTTTGTGTGTGTGTAAACCACGAATGTAATGCACGCTAATTATAGAAAGAGCTTAACATATTTCGTTATACTTTTCAGTGATGTAATGCAGTTAATGTTATTGTACCTATTGTTGAATATTATAAATAAATTAATACTATGATTTAGAAACTCATAATGATCTATTTCCTCGTATAAATGCCGGTTTGAATAAACAGCGGAATACGAGTACATCCGATGCGAGATCACATCCGATATAAGTGTAATAATAAGCCTTACTAAATAAGAATTAACATATTGTACTGTAGGTCGCTGGTTTAAATTCGGCTCGAAGGACCAAAATGTGTGTCTCTTGAGGTAGTGGACTGTATTTTGCTAATGGTGGTCACAATTAATCACTAATTGAAATTTTTAGCACTTGTTTCTATTGTACACCTTTGAAAGACACATTAAATTTATGTTAAACAACCGAGAGCACAAGCGAAAGAACAGAAAACAAAAAAAGGAAGACCGTGTTGCCATATTTAAAAACACTAAGGTATTAATGTTGGGGATGCCAACAATATCTTTTCAGTTTTCTAAATGAAATAATAAAAACATGAATGTCTTCGGTTTTTGATTATTAGTAAATATAACTTCACAAATTTAAAAGCATATTATGCCATATTGATTATTGGAATATATCACGTGTAAATTACTGAACACCTTACGATAATATTGGCTGGCCGTTGAATAAAGACTAGGATAAAATCTATCCCAGAAAATAGTAGTTATGAATTTTTCATGACAATTCCGGATCCCAAAAGTAAGATAATTTTCGTTTCGATTTTAACCTTTGAAAGTTAATAAATAAACGATTTGATGTAGCATATAAGGACGCTACGAGTTAAAGATTATTTTATCTGAAATGAAACAACAGCGTGTTCAGCGACAGCGAATAAGAAATGTGGTAGGAGCAGTTCAAATTAATAAGTTTCTAGTGTAAATATGTAACTTATATATTTGCTACGCCAATAGGTCTATTGAATTCTACATTTTCATGTATTGAATTTTCAGTGAAAACAAGTACCTCCATACATAACATACGCAGTGCACTCCTATCTAGTAAGTTATTATGACAAGGGCGGTAATCTGGGTTCGTCACATACGAGTATATACTGTGTTTGTGTGCAATGTATTGTACTTTGCAATGTATTGTATCGGGAAGAGCAGGTAAGTACATTATCTTATCACTCGAGTGAATCACATTAATCGAGTTTAGTATCGATTATCTAATCGATACGAATCTTTGTAGACATTGTTATAGGAAAGTACTCAACCTACCTAAACTGCTTCAGCTATTAAAAGCAGGCTTTATTTAAGACAACCTAGTGGTTTCAAAGTTTATCTTCCGATTGGGGATTAGATTTGAATCCTACATGTTTATCATTTTTCTAAGTTAAGTTTTTATAACATATATACTCCAGGAACTATTAGTCACGGGCTAACGACACGCTGTGAAGAGCTTAGGCACACGCCCAATCCGTACTTTGTCCGCCAAAATACTTTGTTCCTCATAAAAATATACATGAGGTAAACATGTGACATATCGTATTTATCGTAGGAACATATGCTGCAGATGGGCACGATCGGGTTTGATTACTTACGATTTGATAATCGAGTTTCCTATTACTTGTGGTTATAATTGAACTCTGATCGTCGTTGAACCTAAGCAATAGGTTAGTGGATTATTGGCGAGAGAGTTAATTAAATTTTAGGCTGTCTAGTATTTCAGCTATGTGGTTCGACGTGCAATGTGGTTTCAATCACATACACTTATATACTTGGTATGTGAGGTCGACGAAGTTTATGTAGCGCGCATTCCACGGGATGGAGATACGCATTATGTTCAATGTATTATAAATTTATACAAAATGTCTATCTCAATTACATGCATTATTATACTTAATGAATTTATTATTATACTTACTTAATGAATAATTATGTTATATAAAATATGGTAATAATTTTTTTTCAGATTTCTATCTATTTAGAAAAACTATCGCTATTAATCTTTCTACGATATATTTCAATATAATGTTAATAAGGTAAGGTTAAAAAAATATCAAAGTCAGATATCTGGACACGAGTGAAGTAAAAATTTGAAGACACATTATTTTTTCTCTATTTGATAAAATAGTTTTTGGTTTATAGCTAAATCGTTTTGAAGTCACGCTTAAAGTATTAACGTGTTTTCTTATCCGCTTGATTATATTACATATAGGAGCCTCCTTTATTACGTGGTATAGCAACTATGTAGCGATTACTAGGTTTAATATATATGTATTAGGTTAATTATATATCATATTATACAAATATAAGAGATTTAAATCTTCGTATTTAACACGATAGTGAAGTTCTTATTACTATCAAATATTTTATACTATATCTATATCTGATACTTAACCATTATGATTGTTTTGTGAATCATAATCACATGGAGCAACAACAATATGGCTCACGGATCTATCGTTATTATTGAAGAGGCCTGGGGCATATTTCATAATTCTGTTCCAGTAAAGATAAGCGATTGCGATAGTGATTGAACATAATTTTTAAACCGCCCGAATGTCTATGATTTGAAAATTAAAACTGTCTTTAAGGATAATAACCGACGGCTTAATGAATGGTTCAAGAACGTCACTTCCCACGTTAACGTCATCGTCTCTAGAAAATATATAGGTACGGGTGAAACGTATTTGGTCACTGATAATTGTTTAAACTTCCGCTAAAAATAGTATCATTTTTTAAAAATAAGGCTTCATAATATATTTTTTACTAAATGGAAGAACTGAACAACAAACCTGGAATTCTACCTGCGCTAAATATTTACCCCTGTGGTCAAATTTTACTTCAGAGACAGTCCGTCACTCGGTTTGGTATTAATATTTGGTATTAACGTTTCAGAAGGGTACTTCATAGTAAACATGAAGAAAAGCAAACAGCAAATGAAGCTTGTCAGCATTTTTTTAAATCAATATTTATTTAAGAATAAAAACTGTTATCTGAGTGAAAGTGGTTGCGGATAAATTATTTCCGATCGTATGATTTTTATCTTATTATAATCTAGCTAACCGCATTCGCTTCGTTTCAGAAAAATTATGTATGCTTAGAAATGGCTACTGCATTGTTTAGGGCTGCGTTTTTCTAGTTCTGTGTCATTAATTTATGACTTTTTTATTTATGGACGGGTTGAAATGAAACGAATTGAAAGTATTAAGTGATGCTTACTGAAATACATTAGTGAAAATTTTAACGAAATCGGTTAAGCAGTTTCTGAGATTTAGCGCGCACAAACATAGAGACAAACGGGTAAAAATTATAACAACCATTGTGATGTGTTTTATTGCGTTAATGGCTTCTAATAAAAGTTTTTCTCATATATCCTTCACCCACAGAAAATCGTCAGTTAAAATTTCATTATATATAGGTATGTATAGATTAAAATATTTCCAAGCTGAATCGTTTTAACTATTATCCTTTACGACATACAAACCGTGCAATAACTTTATAGTTTTAGGTAACAAGACTTATCAAAATTTGCACTTTACGACGGAAGCATGCTCTGAGTCCTACAAAAAATCGCTGCTGCTGCGCGGACATGAAACAAAAAAAAGTACCTACCGTAGATCGCAAAATAATTAATAACATTCATTATTGCTAATATGTTTTCTGAGAGGATAAAATAATATTACTGAATAAGCTTAAATTGTCTATTAATATGCATTGACGAGATCTGATTTAATATTTTTTTTAATATTATATCGGATATAATTTTCGGAGAATGGCTGTAGTGATTTTCCTCTTTAATTCCTATAAATTGTAATTCATATAATAATTAATGTAATATATGATATGATATATGATAATTGATTCTCTACTTTTTTCTTGCTTCCTTTTGGGTATTGAAACATTCTATTGCAACTCAAATTTAAATTTGCAGGAAATTCAGAATCACTTGGAATAAATGGAATATTTTAATAGTTTATATTTAAAATAATATAATCCTCTTCATACTTTTTCTAAAAGTCTATATCTATAGATTAAGTTTTATCTTAAAGTTCATGTTAGTACATTTTTTTCTATATTCTATCTCCTTCTGCTACTCTCCCTATCGCCTAAAATATAACAAACGACCAAAGTTTTTTCTGAATGTAAAAGTGCAGCATTATAATGTCTATTATTTTTAATATTTTATTATTTTCGTGCCATTTTATTTAATAGAGATTCATTTATAACGTCATATCGTAACTCTGCTTATCAACCATTCCACATCACTTAGCTAAAACTAGCTACAATAGATGGTTATAAATCAAATGGTGCGCCGTGTCAGCGTTCACGAACAAACTCAATAACCAGCGATTATAACCGGAAGCTTTATTCATGAAAAGAAGCTAAAATTCGTTAATTAAATTCTGTTTCTTTCAATAACAGGTTTTCGTCCAGATTCTAGGTATACAGTTATAGAACTTTTATGTTAAACATACCAGTAAGGAGACTATCTGGTGAGTGAAGGTTCGATCCTGGCTGAATAGGACTTTTATAAGTTATATAAGTGTGTATGTTTATTTCACTGTCGTATGAGCGTGCCCACGTTTTCATATTTTTTAAATAAACAATAAACAACCATTATTCACAAACAAACATAAGAAAATATGAAAAGTAACCTGTATATTTTATTTGCACTTTTAACTTGTCATCACTTCGATTTGGATAAACAATATGCTTATGTTTATGCTTATGTTTCTGCCGTACTGGGGCGGCCTAGAATACTCCCCATGCTGGCAGAACAGGGTGTCGTAAGAGGTGACAGAAGCCAGCCTGCTTGGTGGTAGGGCTTTGCGTAAAGATTATATTATCAGTATTATTATTAAGGCCTTAATATTATTATTGGTATTGTTATCTTTCCGTGAAGCCTGCCTGGCTAGCTACCACCCTCTTGCTTGAGTCAGCCGCCAAACGACTCGTCGTGTTCCGGCTGGGGGCTTGAGAGGAAGTGCTTTTTTTCTTTCTTACCTTCTCATTTCCTGGCCGACAACGCATCAATGATACCTTTGGTTTTGCTGATGTCCATGGGCGACGTGACCACTTACCATCAGGTGGCTCGTCTGCTCGTTTGTCGGCTATTAAGATATAAAAAAAGCAAGTAATCTCACCCGACGTAATTCTTGTTTGTTTTTTATGGAGCGTTTTATTTATTTTTAACATTTTTCCTCTTATTTTCAACCTTTCTCGTAAATAGGACTCTGTCTATTTATTAAAAAGAGTATAAAATTCGCAACCTCTTAGATTATCGCATACAGAGTGACAGATAACTACTCTGTTTAATGGTGTTATAAAGAAAATATGATTAATTGGACGTCACATATTTCAGCATTTTAATTAATCTTATGTAAATCCTACCAAAAGTTATTATACCCAAGAAGTTTGCTTATCTATTCATCTATTATTTATGAGCTCTCATCCTTTTGTAGAATGGAATATACTTTTAGGGTTATGAGTGCCGATTAAAATCGGCGAGGCACGTTCCGTGGTGAGACTCTTGACTGACCCTATTTGGTCAGCAATGACCCTCTGCATTTAATTTAGCCGAAAGAAAAGTGAAATCCTACTTTTATTTATTAACAAAGATTACACTAAACATTGAACTATGAGTATTACAATATTTCTATGTTT
>DWPT01001577.1:0-18279 GCA_018251895.1 Agathymus mariae mariae
GATATAATATACTTTAGCAATTTACATTCCTTTGAAAAATCTTATCATTTGTAGAGAGATTTTACAGATATAAATGTAGCAAAGTGGCCATTGCAACCCACGGACGTTCGTAACTGGCCTCAAATAAAACTCGTCTTATTTGATACATACATACTTAATGATTGAAGAGCATCGTAATTTGAGTTGTACACAACACAATTCGAATCAAAATACAAAACTTGTTTCACTGCACTATTACCTAGTATGTATATATTACCAAACGAATCATAGGACGCCGCTATGAGCTCTTAAACTACTATAATTTGGATTGTGTCGTTAGTTCACCAGAACACCGAAGACATTACAAGCATATACAGAGACGAACAAGTAAACGTCATTACTACATTCTAACTCAATAATAAATGGCTTATAACATTCGTAATAATGACGCACTTACGATCCAAGGAGGCCGTACACTTGACACGTGCCTTACAGTTTTCAGATGAAGTCCATCTGATCCGACCATCCGATCAGATTTCCAACTTGCTTATCGAGTGACATGTACGGGTGTTTAATTACTTATGCGCGGACCGGCGCGGGCGCAGCCGCGGAAACTCTTCAATGACAAGCTTGGAAAATTGTTAGAAACTTGACTTATGCCGGGCTTACTTAGCAGGCAGTACTATACGCAAAGTAAACTACTAACACTCCCCTTAGAAACCGTAACTAAACTTGTAAAGTAAAAATTCACCATCTCAAATCAGTTCCGACTGCATTACTTCTAAGAACTTATTTTTTTGTTTTTAATTTCAAAACGATACTAATAATTTTCACGTCATAAGTTGTTTTTCGAGAGTCAGTATCATTTAAATGGTCCACGTCGGGCTAATCTTAACATATTCTTCCACCTCTGCTACTAAACAATGTTTGGACTAATTTTAGAGACATTTTAAGGATAAATCAGATCCCAGGAAGTACAAATTCCTACCGATGACAACCGTGTAACATTTCATGAGTTATGAAACCGTTGGTAGAAACAGAGTTTGACGATGCAAAGATAAAAAGTGTATTTAGGTGTTACAATGGGCCCCTGTTTATCACACGTCGACACGTGCGTTCCGACTACGTTACGTACCGGAAGTGCACGTGACTCAGCGTGGTTCACGACCTATTGTGTTAAGGTAACAAACCCTGAATCAGGGATAGGTGTAGACAGCAACATGAGTTGTCACTATAGCATTGCTTATGGTTTGACGGACTGTAACTATCTTAGGATGAAAATAAACGTGGGATGCGATCGGGAGTTGGATGGATGACCGCTTGTGGCGAAATGCAACGAACGCATCCCTGTTATTTTTGTTAGCGTTTATTATAAAACTTAGTACTCCAAAATATTAATAAAACTGGTGGGAATCACCTTCAGTTTTTTCCTTTCTAATATATTACTGCAAAGAAATGTTATGCGAAATTTATAATAAGTTCCATTTGATGGAAGATAAACGTGAAATTCGTGTTTTACCTTTAGAGGTTGTAAAGTGAGCTTAACAAAAAGAATAAATAAAAAATCTTCTAAAACACTACTAGGGATTTTTCTGAAAAAAATCAGTTTTGTAATCACCTTGACTTCACTATCGAAACGTGCAACGAAATTGTCAAATGTACAGATTAAAAAGTACAAATCGATTATCACTTTTCCCGCGCTGCGGCAATGTTGTCAGCCCGCATACCAAGTGGCGGCCATCTTTATTCAGAGCAGGCGCCTCTCAAATGTCTGCCGATTTATTTTCACTCCTATTTCAAGTAAATTTCACTTTCCGCTCAGTTTACTTGAAACTCGAAGCCGTCGAAAGAAATCGAAAATGCTTCGTGCAATGAATCAAATGTCTTCGGTAAAATTCTATTTGCATCTTTTATTTTGGTCTCCGTTCGCCCTCAGGCTAGCTTCGTCGTTCGTAAAATTTACAATATTTCGATTTTGTTTCGTTAGATAGAATTTCAATAATACTTCAGACACGAGTTTCCTTCTTACATCACCTTTGTCATCTCAGATTTGATTCTGATAATATTACAATTTACTTGGATATATGACATTCCGCTTTTCCAATATAGTTGAACTTATTTTTATTTTATTACTGCTAAATCTAGAGCTAAATTTTGTAAAACTTTCAATAGTAATGCCCGATATCAACTAACAATATCAATTCACGGAAATTAATCGTACATGTTTTTACCATCACAAAACTTTACGTCTGAAGCTTCAATCAGATCTATCAATCATACTTAAAGTAGCAGTAAAAAATGTTGCCAGTTTCTTAAATAAAAACTTATCTTTGTACTCTTAATTGAGCTAATATTATTATTTTAGAACGATGAACCCAGCGAAACGGTTTATATGCAAATGCTTTGTGGCAAAGTTTTGAATATTGTAAGTAATTAAAGTAGAATACATTCTTAACTAAAACCTTATTAAAGAAAATTTAAATTCAAAAGTTTAAATTGATTCTAAAATTGCCGCCAGAATACAATTAAGTTGATTAAAACTTCGAGTCTATTATTATCAAAATTCGATTTTTTTTCTAATCATTTTCCAAGATAACGACGTGAGACATGCAAACTTCGATTATCCCAGCAGGCGTTCCGTTCTACGGGCTATGAGTACACTACCGGCCATCATTATTTTATTGTGAATTTAACAGTTACTTAAATATTAAATAACGGTAGGTACTTGTAAATAATTACAGTATTTTTATTTCAAATCAAATCAAAACTTTGTGTATTGTATAGTTTAAAAATACTAGCACGTTTATCGTGCTAAAACTGACTCCTTGCTCTAACATTGAAAAAATATAAAAAAACTTGCCTAAATTGTAGTTTGACTTATTCACATTGAAGGTAAACATTCGTTGAAATTAAGGTTTGAAATTTAACTGGATACATTTATTATGCTGTATATTTATAAAAAATACTATCCAACATACGTCTTCTTAAAAAATACTATTCAACATACATTTCGTCAAAAACATTCGCGGTACATATCGAACGTGTCTCTACCTCAAGTATTTAACGTCGGTAAAGCACCTTAGAGAAAATAAATACACAAAATATACGACAGTCGGAAGTCCAAGTCTAAGCTTCAAATGCAGTGTACATTTATTAATGAACCGCGTCCAATGCTGCGTTATCGAGTGCTTCCCCCGTCGCGACTCGCGGCTGCGTCCAGCGCACAGTAACGCACGTCATTAACAAGACAATATAGTTCATGTATTGATATTCTCATGTACTGTACAAATACACGTCGAACCAAAACTCACTTCTTTGTTTTGTTTGGCACCATATAATACAAATACTTAATACTGCACACTAGTGAAGAAAGAAAAAACATTAGTAAATATTCAATAAATTCAGTGTTAGCAAACGGTGGTCTTATCACAGATAAACATAGCAAAAGATATGGAATGGGGGGCAGGGGGATACCAATATTTATTAAATATATGTAGTATATTTATATACATACATAATATAATAAATACTAATGATGGTTTAAAAAATATAGTAATAGACGTGATGGATCTGGTGGCTGGTCTCAGGGAAACCGTCCACATAAAATGTCAGTTTAAAAAACTAATCTAAGACCATAAATGCAGCACCGAGTTGTGAACTCGAAAGCGTACCTTAGTCAGTACTGAAAAGTCCCGGAACTGCATTGCAATAAACAATCTCGATACGCACCCGCAATTTGGACACGTTTCATTTCACAGCCCCGGAGAGAGGATTATTGGATATTGTGTTCCATATATGAACGATAGAGTTCATTTTAATTTACAGATGGTGTTCAGGAGGAAGATGCAGGCACGCTGCGGTCGATAAAGTTTTACTTTGTAGGTCAAGTGGGAGAGATAAATTATTGAATATTAATAGAATTGTATAGGGAACTGTTGACAAAAAAAAAGTTTTTCCTTTTTACAAAACTACTGTGAGTCAATTAAATTATTACGAAAATAGAATTAATCCAAAATATAGCTAAATGAATGAATAATCGATTCACAAAAATACACTGTTATTTGAATAATAATAATCGGTGATACCGATAATAAGGCCAGAAACAACCAGGACCCATTAACAATTTCACTGACATTATTTAACTACGAATAAGGATTACGTCCGCGAATATTATTATCATGTTTAAATTTCCAGATGTAACCGTGCCCGTGGCTCAGTCGAAGTTCAAACCTTGAATTCAGTCGCCAAACAAAGAAGCGTCTTCACTTTTGCGTTGTCACAAGCCAACAGCGTCAACTGGACAGATAGATTGTAGAAAGGTTGATAAACCGCTCGCTTCAGCACAGTGTCCTCACCCGAATGCTATTTGCGTATTGCTGTAACAAAACAAGAAATACAGCCATCCGCCGTCTAGATTATTTTGCATACGGAACCCTAACGCAGTCGTTACAGCTCCTTGAATTAACTGCTTACCTCATTAGTTTGGATTCTGTCGCTAACAACGGTACTTTATGTACTGTTGGCATTAGTTATTGCTAGGATTAGAAATTAAGTAAGATCAGTTTAATGAACTTTAGCGGTACTGGCAGTCTTAGTATGTCATTATTTTGTTTCATATATTGGGCTTATTCGCAAGGTGCACAATCTCCAGCGTCCCCTTCTCCGGCCGATATTAAAAAATATTAAATACGGTCGAAAGCCTATTTTTATTAATAATTGGTAAGTGATTTCAAAAAAGCAGGATTTTGTCAATTTGTTTGTATTTTTTTTTTATGTTTTTTACCTCAGAACTCAGTCATCTACTAACCGATTTGAAAAAATCCTTTTTTGTTTGAGACAGTATACTAACCCTTCGGTCTCACTAAATTTGAGCAGAAAAATATCTCGTCTAAAGGTGAATAATAAGAGATGAAACTGAATAAATTGGCGTTCTTCAGATTGGAGTATTTTTTTTATTAAAACATTGTTATAATAATAGTTACACAATACATGTACTTAACCACTTCATTAATTAAATCCTCGTAATGTTACTTTTATTGACGTATTATCTTAAAATAGATAAGATAAGAAGTTACTACGCGACTCAGCGTACTTAGAAGCGCTCATTCCTGGACATAGGGATATTATAAATTTAACATGTGTATGTCTAAAGAACCTAATTGTATTGTGATTTTGCTGCTTTATATGAAAGCATCTGATCGAGAATATTCTTCACTATTATTTAAAATCATTAGCTCGTTTCTAGTTGAAGGGCTTCTTATACGATTCTTGTTGTATTAGCGTTTTCAAACCCTATTTCCGTGAAACGATTTCAAAATAAATGCCATTGCTTTACGCATTATGGATCCTTCAATATGCGTGGGCACTTTAATCATTCGAGCGCACGGCCACTATTCAATAATTATTTTAATAAACAAGATATACCACCACCTATAAACGGTTACGAAGTTCAATTATACCTTATTACAAAAACCTTTTTTAAACAAGCCTTTAAGAAAGTTGAACAGCGTGATCTTAACAAGATAAGCCAAAAGCGAAACTTCAAAAGTATCTTTCAGTACAACTCGGCCATTAAGAGGCATGGAATCAATTAACTGTGTTGCGACTCAAAAACTGCGGCAAATAAACTCGACAGTGAAATTTCAGTGTATTGGGAATAACAGGCAGTGCGCGGAGGAAGTTCGTTTAACAAGAGAGTGAGATTATTTTATGTGACTCAAGAAGCCATCAGTCAAAGATTCATTGACTTTGCTTTAGTCTTACACAAAATGCATCTCGCAACGGATCTAGCGTGCGACATCACGTACAAGAACTGTGATGTGGAGAAAGTGCAAATCTCTGAGGAGGCGGAGATGTTGTACTACGAGCTCATTAGGGCGCTGGAGGAAGAGGAAATGGTACGTTATGTGTTTGTCATATGTAAGGTAAAAGTGTATTTTAATGATTACTGAATAATCATTTAAGTACTGCCCGTAAACATATAGACGATGCTGGTATTTTTTCTAATGAAAATGTTGACGTACTGTCGACAAATCAATGATAAAATCACTTTCGTGTACATCTGTGCAGTGTCAGTTTTTTGTTATGTCTTTTAAGTAGACACGTCTGTAAATGTACTGATAAATTGCCACGCTATTGGAACGAATGATCAGTACTGTGATTTAAAGATAAGCAAGTTTAGAATTGAAAGAAAGTTTCAAAAACATCCCTTAGCCCAGTTCGTAGTGACCCTGCCTACCGAGCTAGGGTTCCCGGGTGCCATTTCAGTCTGGCGCAGATACTTATGTGACAGATTTATTCCCAGGTCATAGGTGTTTATGATATGTCGTATGTCCGTGCCACCCGCAACACAGGGAATGTAAGATCGGGGGGGAGGGGCTATGTTTAAAAAAAAAGGAGATAAGATATTCTGCAGCCTGAACTATATTTGTAGAATTCCTTAACCCCAACTGTAATGTAATATTTGTCAGTCATCGCTGATTATTCCTCATATTCCACAGCACACACTAACTACCTACAGTATTCCAGAGTTCCCAATTACAAGGTTATCGTAGTCTGCATAGTACAGACAAAATTGCCAATAACCTACCTACCATTATAAATACATACTTTCCGTTATAACAAAGTATCTATAAAATCAAACACAGTGGAATATAGGAAGTTTGCGGATAAATTATGTTAATCAAGGTTTAATACTAAATTTACCGTTGAAATGCTTTGGACGTTAAGTCGAATACATTGGTAATTTATGGAAATGCTTTTAAATACATGTACAGACGAGGGTGTTTACGTTGGTCCCGCCGCCGGCCTCACGGCAGCTCTTCAATTAGTACTCGTAAAGTTTAGTGCTTATATGCTTATGTTTACAAGTACTTAAGAAAATTTTGTTAAATATTCCATGTAAAATTAATTTAAAAGCTACCCTCTGTTTTGTTCAACTGGGGAGGAATCTCTGCTCCATTCTACACTTAGGTGGTAACACAGGCAGTGCACCTAGGGTTAAATGCAGTTTTGCACAGTGTAACAACATCCAATAACAAAAACTATGCATTGTTTCAAATCTCAGGTGCATTGTTATTGTTCAAGGTTTTTTTACATCACCGCTTAATACGCAGAATCATGGTCAGCTGTTCACTGCTAGACTAAGCTTTCAAGCTTAGTCGTTTTACAGTCGGTCTGGCACCGACGAACCCGAATTCGAATTCATATTCGGAGTTCTATCATAAATATTTTTTTTCACCCGTTCGCTATCCTTTCTTGATCAGTGATACACCTAGATTATATCATTTCCATCATCAATCCAACTAGCAACTATGCCACAGCTGAGCTCGGATATCCACTTATATTGAGAGGTGTAAAAGTCATAGTCTACCACGCTGATCAAATCGCGCATCAGCCATATGATAAATTGTGAAATACTTCGTATTTTTTCATTTTATTATCCATATTATTAACCTGTTCCGTATTATGAGTTCTTAGTTTTTTCCACTTTGACCTCCATTGTCTAAACATCCGCCATATCGGATATCTGAATGTGTTCCCACGAGCATGTTTATGAGGACCACAATATGGGGATAAAAATAGATGTAACTGGAAGCTGTGCATTGTAATAGCAAAAGAAGTTCGCGCAAGTCTCTGGACTGCTATTAAAGAATCTTTTATGGTTCTTTCGTTTAACAAAATACCTACTAAACCGACTGTCATTGCTTTCTCATTGTTGGACTTGGACTTGTATGTTCTCTCCTTAAAAGTCACATTCAACTACATGTAGAGAGTAACTTGGAGTCTTAACTTGGAGTCTTAAAATAGTCCTATATAATTTTTTTATAAATATAACTCCGCTACAAGTTACATATAATATTAGCGCGAGGAATGAGTATAAGTGAATAACAAGATACTTTAATGAAAAATTTCGGCTCGTCGTAAACCCATACATTAATACGAAGTTTCTTTCACATCGTAAAATTATACAGAACCATATCACCGCGCGATAACTGTCGATAAATTTTAATAAATAAACACGTTGCACGACAGTGCATTTAACTTCATCATCAACAAATCATCTGAAAGAAACGCGTTTCGTTCGCGGCATAAAAGTTAGTATAAATATTCCCGAAATGCTCAGAATGCGGTTAACTTTTAAATTCAGTCGTTATATTTGAAACCATTTACAAATTACAACAAATAAGTGCATTATTTGTGGTAATGTAAATTAAGTGAATTTGCATTTATTTATATAAGTTCGTCATTTAAACTTAAATGGGAGCTCACTATTTAAAGACGCCCTGTAGTTTATAGTCCATATGGTGCGTGCTCACCAAACTAAGGCTTCAGGGTTCAAATCTCAGCTGGGGCAGATACTGATGTATCTGGTGGCAATCCACCGGAAATATGTTTGATCTTAAAACGTGGCTGTTTGCAATATCATATTTTTGTTACATCTATGCCACCTGCGACACATCGAAACCTAGTGCAGGGTGGGCGTCTGAATTTGTGTGACCACTTATAATTTTTTTATTTAAAGCAGTAGTTAGCTTCGTTTCATGTTATATACGTAAAAAATGGTACGTAATGTAGACTTAAAATAAATGGACTCGTTTGTCATTCGTGTCTGTCAAATGTAGCAAGAGCTATTCTGAGTTAACCGTGTTATTTAAACACACCGAGACATTTTAATCTACCTTGAAGTAAATCAAGTTCCAGGAACGGATCGAAAGAAGTTCAACAAACTATTCCATAGTGTCGGTCTTAGTGGATAACTTGTAATGAAGACGTTTAATAGCCGACTTGAACTCTTCAGTGTAACCTTGCAGAAGAGTTAACTCTCCCCTCCCATTTCCTAAATTATAATGATTCTAAAAATATGTTCCAAATAAAGATCATCGTCTATACGAAAAAAACCTATTTAAGGTTTTTAAGAAAATCATCCTTCATTCTGGGATTCACCCCCAGCTCTGGAACACTTATGGATTATCATGTGTGAATGGCTTAGGAAGTTTATGTTGTTATAATGGTTGACTGTTTGAGTTCAATAAGATAGCTCAGAGCCCAGTTGGTAGTGCGGACTTAAGATCCTGATCGATACCTAACTAGGACAGACACTTGTATGATAGATGATAAACATCTAATTCTCTAGTCTTAACTTTGTGGTGTTTTAAATAAAGGTGATCATGTCACTCACAACATTTGCATTGCATTATCGACTCTCTGGTATTACCTATACCCGTAGGCGACGATGACTACTTAAATTCCGGTGTTCCATCAGCTTTCTCACCCTTCGAGCTATAAAATAGGATTTTTTATTGTGAAGGTACTACTTTGTAAATGTTTACTTGTTTGTTGAAATAAATTGTGAAGTATATGTGGAATTTTGCTCAAATTAAATCCAAGCCGATCCTTGCGGAAAGCGAATCTCGATTTAATAGTTTTTATGAACTGCACTCGCTGGCACGGACGCTTTGATTCGCAGTTTAAATAAATTGGTTTACGATGCAATTAAAACAAACTAGGAGCCGACCAGGAGGTTTTATAGTTTCAAGTTTATCAGCTTTACAAAGTAAAAGCGAGGGTAGTGAGTGGTGTAGTACACTACACTACAATATATATGAGCAGTGAAGTGAGCGTGAGAGATATATTGTATATTGTAAGAAAGTATATCTTTCTAAATATTCATAACAACGTTGAACTTATTTTTTGGGCTTTCTTTTAAATATACTAGTGTTACCCTGGTGGTCAAACCTCGATGGTAATGATTAAATAATATTCTGATTCCAAAATGTTTTATTGACGACCCTAAACTTCGTCACTAGCTATCAAACAATAAAAAGGGTGTACTAAGTTTTTTCTTGACGTATTAATATATAGATATATGAGTAAGTTATTTTAAATGAGCCTTATGTTGACACAGATATAAGCTAGTTTCGTTTTTTCTTATTTATTTATCTTTTAATAAGAAAAACTAGGCATAAGTAATGCCACGAATAACATTACAACATTATTGTAACATAAGTAATTACATACTTAAATAAATACAATAATAAAGTGACTGAACTCAAATACTTATCTTTATTTTGTATGTTTGTGTATAACATATTGATAACCCTCACGTCTACCCCCGTCAACTAAGTGGGTGTAAACGATCTACCGGGAGGCGGTTCCGATTTCGTACCTTACCTGCCGTGTGACAATATTTTCTGCACCACCCATGTGTACTGGAACAGCGGAGTGTGGCAGACTTCCTAACTTACTGACGTACGATACTGACACACTTATGAACTGTAATTGACTGTTTGTTCTTGAGTGTGAATATTGATTATTTATTTCCCTGTATAAAGGAATGAACGTTTGATATTTATTGTTACATACCCGTCTGACTAACCCTAGTGACAAAATTTGAACTTTCCTGCTCCGACAAGCTTTCAAACTCGACAAAGTTATTCCACTCACTATACAGATAGTGTCGGCGTGAGTCACTGGCGCTTGTGAACGAGTCTTGCATGTTTTCGCGAAGCCTCATTCAATATTCATATTTAAATAGTGTTACCAGTGGAACTTTAAACTTCCTTACATTAGGTATTAAGGTATTTTATATGGGAATAATGCATTTTTTATTTACTTATAAATATTTATTTTAATTTTGCGCCTAATTAATATGCATTAAATATTATATAAATATATTTGTAACAACTTTATTTGAACTTTATGTTTAGCAGTTTACAGTAAGGCTTCTACCTCTGCTTTTCAATCTTACGTTATTTAAGAGTTGTTTATGTACCTAATATTTTAATTACAATAAAGTCCGTTGAATAGTTCATTTCAAATTTCAGCTTAAACATCAAACAAAATGAAACATTAACAGTTAGAACTCAATCGTAATAACTGACTTTGATTTTATTTATTTATTTATGTGTTATTAAGCTTAGGCCAACACAGAGCTAGTATAATTATATACGAGTCCCAGTACACTAGCCAAACTATGGTATACAAATGTTTATAGATTATACAAACGTTTATTTAAAAATAGCTGCTTTTATAAATATTATGTTATTCTTAATACCCTCGAAATCAGATTCGTTTGTACATTTTTAAAAATTGTCAACCCTAATTCCAACGTTACCTACATGAAAAACTAGCTAGTCATATTTACTTTATATTAACTGACTACGTAACTTTTCCACTTGTTTTTATAAAGTTGATAGTGCAAACAGACACGCGTTTAATTTGATGTGAACAGTCATTAATCTAAACGGTCCGTATCTAAACACACTCAAATGTCATTTGTAAAACAGATGTGTTACTAATTGTGGATTGACTCAGACTTAAAGGTATCTCATATCAATGATCCTTATGAGTCTATGACCCAATTTGAATGAAATTAATATCTGTATGGAGTATGGACACGGACGCATACGTGTCATGTGTGACGATAACCACCACGAATACATCAAAACCACACGTCCGACTATAACGTGTAATAAAATTAACATGTAATTATAATTTATCATAACAAATCATGTATTGTAAATGTACGAGTTATCATGTGGCATGATATCCGGTCGATGTCCTCGCGCAAAAAGAATACAGAATTAGAATTTGACGTTCCTTTTGACATTGACAGATCAATATGCGGGATATTCTAATCTTTACATGCAGACTGGTTGACATTTTCCGTCGTATCGCGAACATAAAAAAAATATTATGTTGACAACATTTCAAACTTCATGCGTAAAAGCAATTTATTACTAAGGACGGGTAACAAATTGATTATGACTGAGCACGCGGTTCTTTAACGTATTAAAATTAAAACTTATTTACATATCCCCTTATAGTTTAAAGTACACATATATTTTTTCACTTTTAATATGGGCAATAAATTTTCGTATATCAAAGGTACCTAGTGTTTTTTTTGTGAAAAATGTAACTTTCTAAAAATATCTAAAAGCTTTGATGCATAACCATGTAATCCCAGGATATGCTGCGAATAATTGTCGGCAAAGCTTAACTGGGAGATAGTTCGAGTAAAATATTTTAGAACTGACATTTCTCAAAATAATACGTAATCAACCCCCCCTCCATTATGAATTAATAATCAAAAAGATGGAAAACTCAGCTTCAAAACCTGTGCATTAATAAATATCAAATCGAATCAGTCTGGAGTTAAGCCACAGTTTCAAATGATGCTACAGAATCGTCTCAGTAATATAAATAGTGATTTTATGTGTGTGTTACCAAGAAAGTGAGTGTCTAAGAATACAGTTATTGGAGAGACGCGACAGTGTTTCAATAACTTTTTGCTGGTAGAAACAAGTGGACACGTTTGGAATATTGACATATGGTAATATGGCATATGGTAACGGTACGCGATTAAGTTCAATTATGTGTATCGATATGTCTATTCGATTGTAAATATTTTATTTGACGTTTCGTCACGTTTACGATCGGTCAAGCCGTTCTTGAATTATCTTGAGACACACACGAAAATACCAACAGATTTATATAGTAGTATAGATATATATATGGAAGAACTACACATTGTGCTTAATCGTTCAATAGTTATACCACAAAGTAAAAACTTATTTATAGATAACAAAGTCAATAAAATGGAGGGGTTGTCAATAAGGTTGTGAAAATCATAATTTAAAGTCTTAAATACCGTTGAATAATGTTTATATAAAATTGTTGACAGGCGAGTCTATCCGTTCGTTCGGCTAAGCTTAAGTGAAAAGTTAAGACTGACGAGTTCTATTTTTTTTCTCTTCGAGCGCCCGTTTCGCTGACAAATTATTTTTAAATTTATCTTATATGAATTATTAATATTGAGTTTATGTTTAAGAATGGGTACTCTAGTACGTTAATGAATATGGCATGACAAAAGAAGTGGCATAAGTAAAGCTGACAAGAGAGCAGGGCGGAGGAAGAAGGCTTAATAGGGAAGAAAAAAGACATATCTATATTATATAAATTGTAAAACATCCAGTACTACGGAGAGCTTGTTTTTAATCAATACCTAAAAGTCTTTATAATATATTTCTTAATGAATGGTTAATACAACAATTTGGTATAGATAAAAAACATACAAGAACAACTTATGCAAAAAAAAAAATCACCTTAATTGCATTTATTTTACGAGACAATAATTTATGTTAACATTTTTGTTACAGGTAAACACTTGAATTTTACTTCGAGCTAGTGAGTATTTCAGACCTCTTCAAATATGCTGTAGGTTTTACCCAGGATGCAAGAGGCTCCATCCATCCTTAAGCCCAAGCCAACCTCCAATTTTAAAGGCACATCTTGTATCATATCGGACGAAGTATTAATGATACTCGAGCCATGCATAGCCCACTGTCCATCACACCACACACCCGCCATCCAGTTTAAGCTCCATATAAATTAAAATAAGGTTTTTGCCCGTGTTGCTAGTTACCAAATTCCTTCTAAAATAGGCCATGTAATATTTTATACCGCTATCTAGCACTGTCCACGCCTGTTTTTGTGATCAGTGATACCTTGGGTGGTATTAGTTGGTCCATCAGCAGCAGTGGCTACTCACCATCAGATGCACCGTCTACTTGTCTATCCACTAATGATGTAAATGGGCGGATGTAGTTATTTACGGTCACGTGTCTATGATGTTTATCATCTATCGTCCGTTTGTCAGAAACTATTTTGTACGAATTTGATCTAAGACATCCTGATCCGTTTTTTTTTACCTATTTTCCTAAACTGCTAAACCTAAAATTTTGATATACAAATACTGGTCTTAAATCATTCATCACATAGTCGTTCCACACAAAAAGCTAGATATTAATCATATAATTGCATGTAATTTACGAGCATTTATAAATCGTAGAACGTAACCCTCTCTACGTGTACGTGAGACCAATTCGCAACGGCTTTTGTAATATACATATGCGAAAATTCGAAATTCCATTATTTCCAGTAAAAAAAAATATTATCTCTCGTTTACGAGGACTTTATTATATAGTTTTTCTCGAATTAATTATTTTTAAGAAATAACACTTATACCAAATAGTCCGAGATCCGACAGGTTCTGTAAAAGGATTTACACATGCGTGCCAAACAGGCTTTTAAAACTAGTTAACTAACGGACTCGCACTGTGCATATGATCTGATATTTCGATCCAGTTTCCAAGTAAATCATTGTAGTGAACTACCGGAGTAGCTATGTAACTGCGATGTACAGGATGTTATAAATTGGACTAGTGATCAAGCGGAAACTATTATAGATACGTCATAGGTAAATCGCACAAAATTACCAACATGGGATCATACCGAGTAAGTACATAATTTTAATAGATAATTATATATCTTCACTAAAGATATAGCTTTCAAATACAACAAAATAATAATGAGTAAATTTACTTTTGTAACTTAACAAATATAATTTTAGGAATTGATTATATTATATTTAGATTAATGGTATAAGGCGTTATTTGGCGGAAATCTATTGCCATTAATGCCATGCGGCAATCCGCGAGCAAAGACTCGGTTATCTGTCGTAGAGACTTACGCTGATGATGCTCCATTTCGGGACAAGGGCGTATTGACATTAAAAAAATAACTAAGCAACACAAACCGGGACGTCCTGTAAGGTGACAGGTGGTTGAACCAGGGCACGGTTCACGGACCCAGCTATGTTTGACTTAGAGAAGCTCAGCAGTTATTTACTTCTAATCCATTGATATTTTGGTTCTATGTTATGTTATGTTATGGTTTGAGGCACCGTCATAGCGAGCACGGCTAGACCGGTGTAAACTCCGGGTTTTGTGTATTGCGAGAAGGTTCCAATTTAATGTAACCTAAGCATAAAATTATCTCCGAAATTTATTGTTTGCATTGTACCTGCAAAGGTTTCACGCATAACTCATGAATAACGAGTAGCTACGTGCTATGGATGCGTACGAGTAAAAACACATAAATGCCACATTAAGCCCTCGACCCGTCATACTCCCGGTAATGTTCCACAACTGCAATTCACTTATCAGTAAATTACGTTTCTCTCGATATTCTCGGCTGCAAGTTATGGACGGAGGAACTGAAATTTATTCCTCCCACGATAACGCGATATTGGATTTTCTTTGCTGTTTAATATTCCTTACAAGCGATGAAAATATAAAACACTTATCCAAACATTCGCAAGCTTGTCTGTTTGTCTGTCCGTCATGCGATTATTTCGCAAATATAGTACACATATAAAGTTTAATTTGGGACCGAAAAATGCAAACTAATTATTTGTGAAGCAAACCTTTACAGAATATGTATATTTTTTAGAAACATATTTTAAAATATTTTAAAGAAAATGTATAAACGTCCTTTCAACATTGACAATACTGAGCCTAGATTTAAAGCTATACATGGAGTTTAATTTACAAGACAATGTAAAAAAATATATCTTACTCCTTAAATTTCTACACGACACAGAAAATGAATACAGCTGAAGAACTGCAATTGTAACGTTTAAATTCAGATGTGTTTAATTGCCCTTATTTCACCCTGAAGTTTAAAGTTAACCAGTCAAAATCTAGATATCATTCCACTCCAAAGCAACTGACAGATAAGACCTTTCCATGCAGAATCTCATAACGTCCCCTTATCCCGGTTGGGAGTGACTCTGTCGAACGAACGGTCCCGGTTTCGACCCCCGGCCGGAGCAGACATTAATGGGACAGATAAATGTTCGTTCACGGGTAATATACTTGTCATATACTCACATACTTGTATATGTTCGTGCCGCCCGCAACACAAGGCATCCTAGTGCGAGGGTGTGAGTGTGTGAAAGTTTAAAGAACTTTTTAAAGAATCATAAGCTCTGCAACAGGCTAACTTCAGTATTCATATCTTTCCTTTCTATTTTGGTAGTCTACAAACGAGGGAACTTGCCACCGAATGGTCCGTGGCGAACGTCGTCCATGAACGTCAGTAACATCTTCGAAATATACCACCGACACATTGCCGACAAAGCGGTTTGGAAGCAGGACACAAGCTTAATCACAGCTTGTGACGCTGCCACCGCGAAATATGTAACAAAAATTTCACGGTTGATAATTTCAAGTGGCAGCTAGTGGGGCAGTCAAATAACTCTACGCTCTGTGCTAATGTTACCACACTATTTATTTGGAATGTCACATTTATTGATGCCTTTAAACTCTTTGTAATCACGACCTATTTCACACATTAACTTTATCACGGGGGATCACATTGGGATCAAATCTGACCTTTAAATTATAATTCTTTGAATGCCATACTGTCAACTTTCACGACAGTGCATTATCAATTTATTTGGCAATGAAGCAATAATATGTTATACTGTTGAAGACAGCAAATTCCTTTTCCATACTTACACTTACAATCAATTATTGTAATTCGTTTAGACATTAGAGAGTGGTAATTGATCAAGTTAGTAAAAATCTTTACCGCCTCGAGTAAATACAGAGCTACACTAGTTGATACGGAATTTGGCGACTTCCAATACAAGAAAGCAATCGCTTTTGACATGTCCTTTTGGCAGCAAGATTCACCACAAGCAGTATAATTTCGACAAGAAATTGGATAGACCAGCTTATATTTCGTTTGTTACTTATAGCTAATTTCGCCTTCTTCCTGGACAAATCATAACTTGCTGATGCAATTACGTAGGTTGAAATGTGCATGAAAACTAATTTTGAATGTATAGTTTCATAATTATTATCATTTACGTAATCCATATCTCTCAATCGACATAATTTTAGAGTAATTATGCCCGAAGGTGCCAACGCACCCATGCGACTTTTAATTACTTCCAGGATGTTCACAGCACTCAAACAAACCCCAGTAAAAACAAAATGTAATCAACATAAACTTCTAATATTACACACCAGATGTCGCGAGTGTCGCTACGTATAAATTTCTCAAGGAAACAAATCCATACAAAATCCACTTCATTATTGCACACACCGTAAATACCTGACTCATCCAACCTTATGGTTGACACTATTACCTTAGAGAAAACAAACGAAAATAACTCTTATTGCGATGGAATACATTTCAGTAATCGATAACTAAGGATCAGAATGCATAAAAGGACTTAATAAAAGGTCTAAGTAAAATTATTTGTAAAGGAAATTGAACCATACCTTTACAAAGATTTAGTTGTAATTTAAACGCGTTGTGCAAAATCATTGTGTAATTAATTGTCAGTACTATGTATTTAGCTCGGTACGTGCATATCTTTTGTTTCAACAAAGTATTGTTGCATTAAAATAAACATGTAATTAGAAGGATAAAAAGTAAGCAAGATATAGACAGCTAACTGGTCTTATCAAAGTGTAACACATATTTTGGTGATGTATCATAGACTTTGGAATTAGTGTACGGTGATTTAAGATTCTCACTAGCCACAATAATTGTCCATATACGATGTCATTTGGTGAATTCGTATGGTCGGTTTAGCCAATTGTAAAGTTCAATAATATTATATATTCAGTTTATCAAGATTGATCTTTGATGTTCGTGAATCGGTTTAAGCTGTTGCAACTCGATAACAACTATTTTGACGACACAAATATTTCTCATTTTTACAGCTTACGATAATGTCCTCCAATGAATGCTTCAAATTATAACTATTATTTGGTTGCCTTTAGAGCTCTGTTCTCTTTACTACGGAGGTGTGAAACTCCTCACGCGAGTCTGCGATTATATGGGAAAATTATATTGAAACAAATATTATTGGTGCCATCTGACATTGCCCAATCAACCTTCATTAAGTCTGTCTTTCATTTTAATTTCACAAATGTAAGTTTATAAACCACAAGCAGTCGCGTCGGTTCGTTAAATCTCGTCCCAATTTATTTTCGCGACTCCACAATATTTCTGGTTTTTCATGTGTGAAACGAATTCCTTCGTCGTGACATTTGTCTTGTCTACATTGTTATTTCTTCCCTAATATCTCGCCTCATATTCCTCGACTCAGGGTTGTCTATGTATTGTGGGATCAGTAGTAGTAGTACACTTATAAATATTGACAACGAAACTTATATAATATTATTCAGGAAAAGCATTATTATCTTTATTGGTTATTCATTCTTCTTCACGTGCGCGTGATCTTCTGTTTCTCCTTTCGTTTCAAAATTTTAATGATGAAGGTGAAGAAGCGGTTTTAGTAACTTATTTATTTATAAACTTTATCTTTAACTTTATTCTTCTGAACATCGTTCCTTAAAAAATGTACCTATTATATTAATCACAGAAGGGATTTTTGTTCGTTTTTGCGTTTTATTATAGAAGGTTTTCTATATGTTT